>VZSF01008153.1:359763-411407 GCA_013398295.1 Chionis minor | reverse complement strand
CTGGAGCTGCCCCCGGGCCCCCGGCAGCAGCGCGGGCCGGGGAGGCCTGAACCCGCCCTGCCGCTGCCCCGCGCCTGTGCTCGCCCCGGGCGCAGCCAGGGAGACCTCGGGCCCTTCGGGAAGTAGGCACCGGCGTGCCGTTGGCAGGTGTTCTTCTACCACCCGGCAACAATAACAAGCTTTTTTTTAAAAAAAAAAAATCCACAAAATATATTCAGTTGTCTCTGCGGAGCGCCGCGCCTTACGTTGGGCGTTTGTCAACGTTTCCGGCCTTCACGTGTGCTGCCGCTGCTCAGGTTCGGCTCTCCCAGCACGTGGTGTTCTCTGTAGCGCCTTGGTCCCACGCCAGGTTAGAACTTTGACTGCTGCTCGCGTTTCGGAGGTGGTTTTTTTCCTAGCTGCTCTGTTTTCCTCCCATCTGTGGTGTTCAGCCTTGAGTGAGCGCGTGATGTTGGGTAACTGAACAGCTTTTAACTCCCATCTGAACTCTTGAGATCTCTCAGAGAGAGAATTGCTCATCAAAGGTGAAAAAAAGTTCACTGCAGTCATACGATTTTACACTTGCTTGATTTGCCACTTGAGAGAGCCTTGGCCTTCTTCAGGTACAGGGCAACAACTACAGAAGCCCTGAAATTTTCTGAGTCATGGTGTGATCTTGGGTAAGCATCAAAAATTTTTGTGCCTCCACTGCTATCATCGGTAAAATGAAGGGAGGGCATTTGAATGGATTGCTGGGTATGAAGTTACGTAAAGCCATCTTCAAAGAGGGCAGCATGGTGGCATCTCCTCGCGACCGGGTTAAATTTGGAACTATGCACCCCTCGCTGTTCGATTTATGGCCAGACATGCAGGGGTGTGATGCTGTGCCTCGTCTTCAGCCCGTCTTCTACATATTTATCCCTAACAGGTTTTCAGAGTCATTAACTCACGCCTTTAGGCTGTTGGATTTTTGGCACAGCTCAAGGTTTTCAACAAACATTGGATACACGTTCAAAAGTTCATTTTGGTTTTAGAGATTCTTCCTTTGTTGGAAATGAGTCCTATCACTGGACCCTGCCCATGAAATTTGAAGGACACTAACCTTGCTTGATCTTCAGATGTTACACACTTCTTTGTTTTGGGGGGTTTTTTAGTGATGATCCTGAGCTCATACAAGAGTGACATTCATTGCAGCTTGTATGTATTTTGCGTTGCAAGCGCTATTCAAACACGCCATTCAGTATTACTCCTTATGACCCAACCCTGCTTTAACTGAAGTAATTGAAATCTCACTGATTTCATCTGATTTCATCTGATTCAGGCCCACATTGGAATCAAAACACTGTAACATAGATAATTAGCAAGATGCATAGGATCAACAGAAAAATGAATTACTTAAAATGTTTCTCTTTTCCTTTCCATTTGAAGGGGGAACTCTCACTCCTGTCTCCTGTTGCTCTAGGTCTGGGATGCCTGAATTTTGTTGTTCAGACCCTTCAGTGAACCTTAAGAGTTGTGTTTCAGTATTCTTGCAGCAGCAGCAACAGTGCACGTCACCACCTCGTGTGCATGAGGAGGAGTCATGTTCCACTGAAGTGAAGAAAGCCACAGTGGCACATCCCTGGCTTGGTATGCACAGGTGAAAAATAAGATATTTGCCAGCTGAAGCACCTTTCCTGTTTCTTCAGAGCAATACTCAACCAGTTGTGTTTGATGCAAGCCTGCTTTGAAAGGGCTTGCCTATTCCTGGTGGCACTCATCTTGCAGTCTGGGGACGCTTAATCTAGGTGAAAACCCAGCCCCATTGCTATGCGTTCAAAATGCGCATTGACTTCTGTGATACCGGATTGCACACATAGTAAAGGGGAAAAATAAATTCAAATTGCTGTCAAATGTAATTCAGCAATTGTGATTGTGGTTTATGCTTACAGGTTTAAGCACATTGGATGAAATCCAACCCTACTAAACTCAGTAGCAAAATCTCCGTGATTTCATGGTTCCATGATTTCAAGCCAATGTGTATGTTTTGTTTATTGTAAACATAAGAGAAATAATAAAGTGAGATTAACCCCTTACTTACACTGTTGTAAATCAGGAGTGATACTGATGTCAGTAAGATAATTTCAGTGTCAAAAGAGGATCAGGAGCAAGACTAATAACAATGAATGTGTTTTCAAAGGAGTAATTTGTGCCTGCCAGCTTACTATGTCAAGTGGCTCATGTATATTTTGCTATGTAGAAAAGCAAGTGCTCTGTTTCTCAACAAACATAACAAAGAATTCACATTTGCAGGAAGCACCTGTATTCCTCAGCAGTATTAAGTGAATGGAAAGCTATGTTATTTCTGCAAGTTAAGTGATTTATAGCACTCTGCAGCCACCTTACTGCTGAATGTACACAACCATTTCTACATAAAATTAACAGACAAGGAGGCATATTAAGTGTACTGTTTCAGGATGAATCTTTTCAAGATCACAGATTTGTTTCCATCATCTGGGTAAGATGTCTCTCCTAATGATGTGAGATGCCAAAGAACATAGATTACTTAGGCTGGCTATTATTTCTTCTGTGTATAGTTTTTCTTCTTAAGAGATCAGCATTTATTTTTGACTTGACTATAAAAGCAATTTCCTGGATTGTGTGTGATGTTCTGTGTGCTGATTCATAGGGTTTTCATACCTATTTTAATTTCACACAAGGCAATCTAGTTACTGCCCCTGAAAGCTGCTCTTCTGTATCCATCAGAGACACGAGGGATGACATCAGAATGGAAGTGTGACCATTAGTGTCACAGAGCCATACAGTTTTGGTAAACCTAAAGCATTCTTCCTACAAAAGGAGCTCCAGATGTGCCGGTGATTAGGGCTCACATCCCTCAGAGAGTAGATTGCATCCATCGATTCCTTTCACAAAGGCCTGAAGCTGCTGACAAAGAAGGCAGGATCTGTAGCTTCACAAGGCAATGGTTTTAGCACTGTAACTAGACTTAACTAAGTGGTGCAGAATAAATTTTGCAGGCTGGAAAAATCATCCCTTAGCATTTCAATCAATAAACAAAACACTATTTTGTTACAAATTGCTAAAATTAATTTTAATTGCTGGGTTTTGGAAGCCACATGGAAGTCAAGTTCAGAGAAAATTATCAGCAGCACCACTCTTCTGAAAGCACCACAGGAAGATTAGTGCCTCCTACATTCTCTAGGTATTTATGTCAGTTCCTCATAAAAAAAATGTGTTTCATCTCCTAGAAGAGTTACAGCTAATCTAGGATCTGCTAATTCATGTGCTTATTCATCAGGGGCCCATATCACGTACATCCCCCACCAAAAGCTCTATTTGGTAAGGCAATTAACTGAATGCCTGACTTGGCATTCCAGGTTATCTGAACTACTTGAGGTCTTAAATTAATATTTTTCACCGTCTGTCTTAATCGAAGTCCAAATGCACCTCTGGAGCTTGGATTACAAAGGTGTACACCATTCTTTTTGTGCTGATGCCCTTGCAGGGCAGCTTTTCTCCACTGGAAAAGTCAAGCTCTTGATGAAAAATGGCAGACTCACATCTATGGTGGATGGGTCTTTCCCTGAAACTGAATTAAGATTATGAAAGCCTCTGATGAATGACCTAAGGACAACCACTAACCGCAATCAGAATTAAATAGCAATTACATCTCTTTGCCTTAGCTTTCCTGTAACTATTCTCCCATGTAGATTTGGTCTTCATGTTACTGTATATTTATTTAATAGAAAACAAACTGCAAATCATTAAATTTTTAGTAGAACTGTTTCTTTCTGAAAAGAAGGTTTATTCCAAGTCAAAACATTTTGACAAAGATTTTGTTAACGTGTAATTTCAGTAAGGTAAATGTGTAATTTGCTACATTTGGTTAAAATACTACTTTTAATAGTACAATATTTCTTTATGTTGCATATAGGATTACATACTCCATGAGATAAAATAAATATTCTAAAGTAGCGTGAGAAAGTCCTTTTGATTTTTGGCTTCTTAATTCTGAGCTCAAAGAGTTTGCTTTCCTACAAAATGCAAACCAATCAAATGTGTAACAGAATGTTTGGTAAATTTTCTTCAGCCAGACCAAAGAATACTCCAAACCTACATTTGAAAGAAGAAATCAAGAAAGCACTTGCTGGAAGTCCTTGGTGATTCTCAAACTACTTCAAGAGTTTTACAGGGAAATTGAAGGCCTTATTTGTACAGTATATCGCATGATAAACCTTGAACTCGACTGACATATCAGTATCGTGATATGCATGTTTAATAATAGTAATAATTTATAACATTTACTGTCATTCATAAAGCAATGGGCTTTGCATCAGCTTCTTGCATAATATGCGCTAGAATTCCTTTCGCTCAGCTGTGAAATGCAAAAGTTCAGCAGTCCTATCAGTAATATATGGCACCATGAAAATATGTTTACTTGGATCAGTAAGCTTCCAGAGGTAGTGGATGACAGCACAGAGTAGCATTTGCTGCCCTGTCTTTATGTCTATTTCTTCTTTTTCCTTTTCTAAGGGAGGCTCTACTATCTGAATATATATATAAAAGGAAAAAAAGACTTAATAGGCGTAATTAAATTTATGTAGTGACTTTCATTCAGTGCTCCCCAAATGCTTTGCAAACATCGGTTGCTTTAATTATCCCTTGCTACACCTCTGTAGCAGTGAGGGTTGTTAAGTAATTAATGCCGGTAGATGCTGCTGTATGGTGGTAGCAGGCAGCCACCACACTTGCCAGGGGTGAGGACCAGCTTTAGGGAAGGCCATCCACACGGAGGGCAGAGGAGGTTGGTGTGACAGTGCCTGTGGCGGTATCTCTTGGTGCTGTAGTCAGCCAAACCTCTCACACCACTTTCCTGCCGATGTCAGCTGTTAGACGGGAAATGTGCTTGCTGACACTTGGCCTTGGCTTGCTGCCTGGCAAAGCCACTTTTGGGTTCAAATTCCTTTCGCATAGTATGGTAACATGGTGGTCATAGCCTTATCCTTAGAAATAAATGCTGAGTAGTATTTTAGGTAGTCATTTTACAGATAAGGCATTGGAAGTGCAGGCTGGATACAGAGTTTAACCACGGATGTGTATTTAATTGCTGGAAGTAATTTTTCTGTTTTCTCTTTTCTAGATGTGACTAAACAGTACCTGCAGAACGTCTGTAGGATCAGTCTGACTTGCGCAGTATCACACCTTAAGTGAGTGATGATGACTGAATAAAGATGCTACCCTAAAGCTTAACTCCTTATTCGACTTAATCCCTAAGACTACCTCTGTCAGCTCCTGTGAGCCGAGACACCAACGTGATGGTGTTCCCTTTGAGGACGCACTGTGAAAGTCTGGCTGTAAAGTCATTAACGCGTCTAACTGCTGCCCCAGATTCTTCCTGTCTGAGTGGGTCTGGCATGACCGATACACTGCTGTGGAGTCCGCATTAAATACCCCACTACTACAGTTACACTATTGTGTCTTCTGTTCTGAAAGAACA
Organism: Chionis minor; assembly: GCA_013398295.1. NCBI lineage: Eukaryota > Metazoa > Chordata > Aves > Charadriiformes > Chionidae > Chionis > Chionis minor. Next base: position 405,931 of record VZSF01008153.1, on the reverse strand, counting down.
TTTCCCAAGGGAATCTCAAAATCTGCACACTGTGCTGATCCAAAACACTGTCTCCGCACTGGAGCTTGCATGTGCCCATCACGATATTTGTCGGAGAACAGATCGTAATGCAAGACTTGACTAGCACTCATCCAGAACAGACACAGCAGGCGATATCTGAAGGTAAAAGTGTGGGAGATTTCTTTTGCTGGACTAGACATGATACAGGTTCCCCAAAATACTGGGAAACCAAGGGCAGTGGTTTGAAAGTCATGGAATGGGATGAACTTATCAGCTGCCTGGCCTCCTGACCAGCTGCCGGGGGAGTGTTAAGTGAGTAGCACTCTCCAGCTGTTGATGAAACGCCTATGTGTGAAATCATTAGCATATAAAAAAAAGTCTGATTGTTTCACAGCATTTGCTCAGCGTATTTGGGCATTTGCGGACTTCGCTACACGCGAATCTACAACAAGGATGTCTGCACAGAGTTCTCTTCCAGGTGTTCGGGAGCTAAAGGAATCTTGTTTGGCAGGCTTCATGCCCATACATTCCATCTGCCCGTCTTGCCTACACGGACAGCAGGCAATGAGACATTTGTGCTGTAATTTGTGCAGAGGTAAATCTGAAGTCTGCACTCCGTTTCCCCTGCCTGTGATTCCTGTGCCCCGGTGCTGTCCATGACACACTCTGATCCTGCAGAGTGCTTTTGTGTGCGTGCCATGCGGTTACCTAGGTAGGAGCACAGCCAAGCTTCTGCAATCTGGCGGATTCAGCAAGTAAAAGGGTATGGAAAAAAAGTACAAAAGGCTTCTGTTGTGTGACACCTGATCTTGGCCGGCTGATTAAGAGATACTGTATATTGTTCCCATACTGTAATCTGGTCAGTTGAAGTTCCCTGTGGTATAGAAAAAATCTGTCCTGATGAAATGTCGGTTTCTGAGGCTGTTCTCTAACTTTACCTGGAATAAAGAGTAATGGTGGTGATGCCCAGCCATTGCCTGATGAATTTTGGTTCCCTGGCCCTCCCCATTCCCTTTATTTCCCCTAGTTGCATCGCTAGCACAAGGTAACCCAACCTAGGTAAGTTCCACCTTGCTATGGATGGCTACAATAGCCTGCCGTGGATCAGGGAGTCATGGCAGTTTCCTTGATAGCACTTTATTTGCTGGGAGTAAGCTGGGGGTAAACGCAGTTGAGGAAGGGCTCTGGGCCAAAATAATAATTTCCAAAGCAAGGCAGGATGCAACTGTGGCGTGGAAGGCCAGCGGCGAGCACCTCCCACGTCATACAATGCAGAGTGTGTTAAAAGGGGCGTGGAATCTGTTTTCCCCAGCTTAATTAATGCCTCCCAGCATTCCTTTAGTTAATTTACTATTGTATCCCTTTAATTGATTTATTATTGTATCACAGATAAAGCTGAACAAGTTACTTCATGAGTTCAGCTACTAGGCTGGATAGATTATTTGTTCTATGATTTGGTAATTACTTTCTTTCTGTGCAGTTTTCAAAGGAAAAGCAGTTGCCGTATACCTACATACTCAACCGTCCCAGTAGGATTTTACATCCTGAGTCAAGGACCTTCCTTCTCCAAATACCCTAGAGGCTCATCAGCCACAAATAGAACAGGTGTGACAAGCGGCGTTACTGCTGTCACTGCCAGAAACAATATATTTTTTCTTAGTGAATGTCACAGTCACCCATTGGGATGGAAAATGCTTGCAGGAATCCCTAGCAGAGATTGGGTACAGCAGGTCTGGAGGTGTAGGTAGTCAGCATAGCATTGTGAACTCTGGATCCAGCGGAGTAACCCACTCCTCACACAGGTGCAGGCTGTAGAGTCTGTAATCACCCTGCTGGGTGAGCACCCGAGCGTGCAGAACCAAGGGTGAAATTCTTACTTATATGCTTAAATAAAGGGGCTGTTTTTCAAATGCAGAGTCCTCTCCTGACTTCAAGATGTAGGGAGCAGCATGGGTTTGTCCACCATTAAAATACAGAATGTTATTTTAGTATTCTCAGCATAAAAGTAGCATCATGATTCATTAATAATTACATTACAAAAATGATCCATTATTTACATCTATATTGCTTAAATAGATACTACTGTATCCATAAAGAATTACTAAATGGGCAGTAAGCATTCAAAACATCTTGTTCCTGAATTAACAAAAGCATGCATTAACAATGATGTGTCTTGTACCTGAAACCATATTTAGCAGCTAATTTAACTGACAAGCAAGGAGAAAGAATTCTGCTATGCAGCTCATTTTTCCCTTTTGACTTTCAGCTATCGTGCTGTTGCAAAGACCTAATGCCTAATACTGTGCAAAGCACTCTTTTTTTTTTTTTTAAATACATTCTATTTAGCAAAGTAGAAACTTTTATTTTTATTAGAAAAACAATTTTTATTCTGTAAGAGAATACTGACATTTAGAAACAAAATTATTTTACCAGCTGGCCAATGAGAGGAAAATCTTGTCAGAATGCATAAAAGAACAAAAAAGACATATGAAGAAATTGATATTAAAAGCTAGAAATTACTATGTAAAACCTGGTGAATGTTGCTCAAGGGGAGAGGCAGCTCTGAATCCAAGTGAGGGAGGTGGGTGGGTTGGTGGCTCAGCTATGTATGGCCAGGACCTCTGCCCCTAGAGCAAAAGCAGTGCTAATGGAGAAGGACTAGGACTGGAGGAGGAGGAAGGAGGAAGCTCATGTCCCTTCAATGCTCTTGGTAAATGTGTTGTTGCGTTGCTTTTTCTGAGTAGTGAGAACATGAAGAAACACCGGAAAACACTAGCCTCTATTTCAAATACTGTGAAAAATGTTCAGTAATATTAAATGTCAGAAAGTTACCCAGGGCTAGTTCTTCAGCTGGTGTGAATCAATGTAATAAATTGGTCCTCTAAAGCAATGGGACCAGGATAACTTAAACAAGGTCAGTATTTAACATGAATTAACTGTTTAACTTAAGCACTTGCTTTGATTTGGGGGATTTAGTGTTAAAAAAGCATGTGTGAATCCAACCTTGGAGAAACACCCATACAGCTAAATGCAGGGCTAGATACTCAGCAAGAGAGTGGTAACTGTATGTTGTTGCAGAATAAATACAGGGAGGCCAGGATTTTTTTTTTTCCCTGGTATGAGCCTGTTAAATTACATTACATCGGTTTCGAATCTTCAGACCACGGTGCGTGTTCTGCAAGCTTTGCTCGGCCTGTCGATCTGCTACGGAGATGTTCATTTTGAAGTTGTGGTGCAAGGGTGAGGTGGCACACTGAGTTAATGGCATGGCGTTTCACCTCGGGAAATCAGGGTTCTGCTTCCAACTTGACATTGCTCTGGCAATGCCAGGCTAGCGTAGGCGCTTGCTCCCACCCCTCCCAGCAGCTAGGGACTGCAGGTGGACGGGTGCTCACAGGTGTCATCGGAGGGGAGCGGGCTGGAGACGCTGCAGACAGCACACCCCGTGCTTCCTCAGCATACCGAGAATTTGCTTGGATTCTCTACCCCTGTCAAAACAATAACTATTAAGTCCTCCACCCCAAAACATGCAGATGAATAGAGGCTGGGGGTGGGGAGGGTTTGCTGATTATTGATGGTAATGAAGGAGAGTGGGTGGTGATTGCACATTGCAGAAACCTAGAAGAAAGGCGGTATGATATAATTTCACCCTGGGAATCTATTGCTATGGCAACAAAGAACAGATATTTTATTTTTTTTTTGAAAAATAGGGTTCAATACAAAAGTATCACAAAAGCAGAAATAAGATTTTTAACAAACCTTTTGTCCTCTTTGCTTGTTTTATTCTGAAATGCTGAATTACTGAAATGTTTGTAAGCATGAAAAATAAGTGTTTGTGGCCCACAGGCAGTTCCCCTAAATGAAATAAAATATTGTGTTACCTTTATTGACTTTGTGTGAAGTCACAGCAAAAATCCTTGTGGTGTTCTTGATGTTCCGTCTTCAAATCACTTACAATTTACATTCCATTTACAGCTGTTACACTGTTCCTCCAGATATAATGAACTGTAACTGGGGTCAGGATTTGGCCAGCACCATTTTCTTTTCCACATAGCTGAAGAATTCATCAACACAATGACTTTTACTTAAAGCCACCAAAGTAGGTTTTGATGGCCACTACAAGACACTCTGCGAAGCAGTGTTTCACTTCAGGAGCTGCAGTGGTTTGGGATGGTGCACAGGTGCTTAGGGAGGCAATCTTCCACATTTTCTGTGTGAGAAAGATTTAAGCTCTGGAGTAACATTAAATGAAGGACCAGCGCTCATCACAACTCTACAGGAAGAAGGAAGGCCTTTTGTCAGAAGGCCAAAAAAGAAATCCAGGAGCCAGATGATTACCACGTGGCTCTCGGCCAACGCTGCCTGCCAAACCCCTGGGATCACCACTTTGAGTCTGCGGGAGACAAGCTGCTGGTACAAGGAATAGTGAGTAGTTCTGAGTTTCTTTCCCTCTTCAGGGTTTAAATGAGAATTATGAGTTACTAGCTAGATGAGCCAAAGATTAGCCTGTACCCAAGATCTGCTGCCCTGTTTCCCACGAAGACATCTTAATTTTGTTCTTTTAGGCTTCATCCCACCCTGTTTTCCTCATGCTTGCACTATGGTAATCACCTTTGCTGTTCCTCTGCTCAGACATGATGTTCATTTCAATTACACACTCTTGTTTACATTATTTTACCGCAGGTATAATTAAATTTTTTTCATTATATTGATCATGTATTTTACAATATCTGCAGGCTTTTCATATGATATTAAAATGAATTTTTTCACACCTTGTTTCTGACATAGAACTTGCTGAAGAGATCTCTGCTGCTGTGAGATACCCTGAGGTCCATGCACAAAAACCTCTGGGAGTATCAATAACATCGATAGTCAAATTACAAATTTAGTGAAGAAAGGCAGCATGCCTACAGCAAGAGGCATCGAATCAAACAAAGCAATTTCTCTCTGTATGACTAGTCTGCACAAAACACAAACAAACCGAACTCACAATTAAAACAAGAAACAGAGAAGAGACAAAAGAGAACCACAGACTTGTTTTCACGGAAGACAAGGGTAAACACAGAGATGGGATCCTGAGGGCTTTTCCCTCCAGTGTGTAGACAGGACGAGACAAGGATGCTGTTGTGTTTAAAAGTCAGTTTAGAGGCACCCACTATCCTGAAATATTGATGTCCCATACTTTCACTATACTTAGCATACATGCATAGGAAATCAGATTGCCAGGCATCGCTCACCTTTGGACCACTTTGGGAAGCTGGCCAGGGGACCTCTGTTGCATATGGGAATCTGTGGTTGGCACTGACCTTACTCAGACTGCTCTGCAGCACACACTTCCTCATCTTTGCTGTCAGACAAGGCTGCAAACAAACCTTCGCATGTATTGGGTGTCCTGAGATGAGAAGATAGGTGAGAGGGAAATCTTCTTAGGGCATATTGAGACATGGCGGTCTTTGGATGGCAGAACCATCTGTAAGGAGCAGCAGTGCTGAGAAATTTTCTGTGACCAATTTTTGCTTCTCTCCTCAAATGCCTCGCCTGTAAATTATGAATTTGTAATCAAAGGACTCTGTCCAGCAGACAAAGCCTCCACTGCATAATTACTGCTCACAAAAACTGCAACACTTGTAACTGGATGGAGAGTGACTGAATTATATTTTCATGACACCAAAGAAGTGAAAATTGGTCTCAGACCTCTTGCTGCTTAAAGAACAGGGGCAATCTCATGCGCCTTTTCGGCCTGGCATGTGCTTTTAATACTTATTTGCTCTTCTTGTTCTCGCAACAACACTACCAGTTTTCCTGCTGGCAGGTCCTCTGGCAGGAGCCCCGGCCCCGCTGAAGCGAGCTGGAGCCTTGGCATTGCTGCCAGTGGCAGCGGGATGTCAGCTTCTTCTATCCCTTTGTGTTGCTAATGGAGCTTAAAATGAACACAGCTTTTCTATGCATTTGGACAGTAACTTCACACTGTTTTTTCAGTGTTTGTTTTTGTTGGTTTTTTTTTTTTTTTTACTACTGAACACCAGAAGCTAAATTCACCTGTGCTATTTACTCTACCCTAAGCAATAATTTTATGACAGGCATAAAATCCACCCTTCTGTGTTCTTCTAAGGATGACATTTATTGGAGGGACTTCTGCGAGTACTGTGGAGTACTTTTAGTTTGCTGTTAGTTAAGCCTAACTTACAATGGTACTTTTTTGAAACAAGCTGTGTTTAGCATGAACTGATTTTTGTTGCGTATCAAATGCTTGGAATTTATGCAGGAAAGGCTTCCCACCTTGTATATAACAGAAAAGAAAAGTAGCAATTTTACCTTCTGTTAAACAATACAAATTTACTCTGCCTTATATCTGTGTAGGCTGCAGTAAAGGTGAAGGTTTTTCTATGGAAAAGCCTTACTGAATTGAACAGGGAAGAAATCAGTAAGATTCCATAGAAATTCAGCAGCTTATAGGTTTGAATGGAGAATTACATCCCTGTTGCAGCGCTCCCTGGGTTGTTCTAAGCATTCTATAGAAAGTGTCATTCCCTATTAAACTCCATAGGCATTTCACATAAATGCTGGGTTTTGAGCTATTGGGACTAGAAGGAGATCCTAAGGGTTAGGAAATGCCATCCATTTCTTGGACTACCAAAAATTAGCATTGAGTCTGCCTTACATAGCTGTCATTTCTCTGGAAGCATAAGGCAATCCAAAACCTGAATGCCATTATGGTGGTGCACTTACCCAGCATCGCTGGGAGGGGATTCATTACAGCTTTATCCTGACAGAAAGGAAAGAGAAATGGGACCCTCACTCTGATTTTTAACTCCAAATCAGCAATATAATCCACCTGATAAGGTATAGCTGTACTACTGCAGTGTTGGGTACTGTTTAGGGGTCAGCAAATTAACATATTATTAGACTGGTGGGTTTTAATACTTATTGTGGCGTAAGTGGTGGAATTGTGTCTGTCTGCAGGCTGCAAAAGGAAATCCTACTGTTCAGGGATTGCACTCCTGTGAATGACACTCAGTCTACGCAATTCAGGTATCATAGCAACCTCCATGAATCACGATCTTTGTTATTCTGTGACTTGTTTATATAAAAAACACTGCTACTGTGGGGCCTGCCCTTCCACTCCTCACCACAGTGAAGGACTGCAGAAGTGGTCCCATAAGCTCCAGTGTGAGTCACGGGGGAAGGATATTCTCCTCTTGTACAAGTTCTCCATGGTGAGAACCACTTTATGTTATGTGCCTGTGCAGGCATTAGCACTCACTGAATTTTGTGACGATTATGCAGTTTTAATAATGAAAAGGCTTAGTTTTGCAGTAGTACAGAAAATAAGGAAGTATCACTTAAAACAATCCTTACCAAATGTGCTTTTCTAAGAAAAAGAAAGAATTTAAGGGGTCAATGTGCTCACACAGAGCAATGCTGTGTGGCTGGCCTTCCTCTTTGTGCTCACCAGGTCACGCTGCACGCACAACTGAGAAGAAGGTATCTCAGGACAAAGTAAATTCCTCCAGTGCCTGACAGTAAGTGATTTGCTTTGCTTATGCTCACTGCTGTCTTCTCAGGTTGGAGAAGGGAACCTCAGGTCTACACACTTCTCACTGTCCTCCGCTTCCTCCCTCTCTCCCCCCATTTGCAATAGGATTAGGGAACAGAGCCAAACCAGGCCCACCAAGAAAGCAAAGGGGTGAGATCGATGTAGCAAGGCTTTTTTACCTTCTGCTTTGGCAAGTAAACACAAAGAAGGTGGTGCTTGCATTTGCTCTTACGTAGGCACACAGAAAGACAATGCTACGTAGAAGAATAACTACAGTGCGAGTCCTTAGGCTTATAACTTTTGGTTAAGCTATTGTTTCCATTTGGCCCTGAAACTTCAGTGCAAGAGAAAATGCTTTCATTAACAGTTGCCCTATGAAAACATAAATTACTACAGTGTCAAGTATTCCATCGAGAGGAGAACAAGGGGAGAAAGAGTGAATCATACCTATGACCAAGCAGAACAAGACTGTCTAGCCATAAATTTCTACGGAGTTCATTTCCTCTGCTGTCATTGGCATTAGTTCATGCATTTGTTCAAAATGGAAAATAACCAGTTCTTAAAGCCACTGTAGTTAGACACTATTGGTCTGAAAAGGAAGAACATCCATTAAACCCTTGAAATTCTGTATAGGGCAGTAAAAACATACTGACTTTTGTAAAATAAAACAGAGGGGTTGAATGACTATCTTGAATATGACATTAAATATCTTAAAAAACTTCAGAAACCAGTAAGGCCTTTTAAAACTTGTTACTGATTCTGATACATGGCAACACAGATACTACTGCAGAGACAAAGATAATGCTAACTCAAAAGCTCATAACTTTACCAGGCAAAAAGTGCTGTAGATATCCAAAGTCCTCAGAGGTCCTTGTACATCCTCCTCCAGATGAAGAGTATTTTGCTGTTGCTGGGAACTTGAACATTTGTAATCTTGATTCAGAATGCACCCTTTTAACAATAACCTAAATCTGATACTGCAGTCAGGAGAGCTAAATCACAAGAGTTCGGCAATGAACTGTAAAGAAGATCAGACATAAAATGTCATCCTAGGTGAAAAAAAAAACACTTCACGAATACAGAACCCAAAAAAGAAATGTAAATGTTCTTGTAAGTGCTACAAGAAAGATTTTCCTGTGCATTCTTGTGCAGAGTTAGTGGTGACTCCACGTATGCATGCATTAACCCCAGTTCTAGGATTTCAGGCCAGTTGGCCTATGGGAAGTTAAACATTAGTCCTGGCGTTATACAGCGTGCAAGCCACCTCCACACTTCACACTTTCATTTATGGTGCTAACAGAGGCCAAAGATGTGAGTAACGCAGTGATTGTGCCTGAGTGGTTTTCTTCCAGGGAAATTCTAACATACTTCACTGCTGAGCACTCTGTGTGGTCACAGTTCTGGTTTTTTAGCTCTGGTTTGGTTTTTCTTTTTTTCACACCCCCTCACCCCAATGTGAAACTTGTAAAACAAGCTCATGCAATTCTATCTACATGGGGGTTCCTGTTACATCTGCTGCATCAGTTATATTCATTAAACATTGTAGATAGCTTTGGCAGGTAAACTGCAGTTCCTTACAGTCTGAACTACCTTTCTTGTTTCTCAACAAGGTAGGGGCATCCTGAGGAACTGGTAGAGGTGAGGAATGTGTGCCCTTCCTGACTTCACTGGGATTTCTTCACTCTGAAATTGCAGGTGCACTAGCGGAGCCTAATGCTGTGTAACTCTCCTTCATTTTAAACTTTGTCCTCTTATTTCTATAGCATATTTTTTCTTATCTCCCTCTCACCCTGTCTGCCTGATCCCCCTCATATCTTTTAATCTTCCTCTGTTTCCCATACCTTCCTATTTTTGGTTGCTAGAGGCTCTTTCTCCCTTGGCCACTTCCTGGCATCTGGACTCTGTCCGTGCAGCTGAGGCTCAGTGAGGTGCCTGATCCCACAGACCAGCCCACTATAGCCCTGTGCTTCCCCCCGCCGGTCTTAGACCATCAGTTACGAACTGCCTTCAGTCTATAAAATCTGGGACCAAGGAACTTGGAGACTTGGCCTGTGATCATCTTCCACTTTTCAGTCATCCTAGAAATTAGAAAGAACACTGAGGGCGTCTGTTTGGATTTTCTGTGAAAATCCTAATACAAAGCATGTTGTGCCCATTCCTATTTTAATTCCGCTGTTCCAGTCATTATTTCCAGAAGACAATGATGAATTCCCAGTCTCTGATTTCCTCTGTTAAGAGGGCTCATTACAGTGACCTTGCAGTGCTTGACAGTACCGGATACCTGATTTTTTTTTTTGTTCTCTGACATTTAACAGTCACTCTGGAGGTATAATCTGTTTACAACTCTTGAAAATTTATTTGCCTCATATGAAGCCTGTGTCCTTGACCACAAATTGAGGGCATACTGTAGCAGCTGCCTCTTTATGAATCTAAAGGGAAACAGAATCAACACCACTGACAGATAAATGGAAATCAAACAGGTGCTTATAATGGTGACGTTCAACAAGCTGGTATCATGGAAAAAAGGTTGCCTCATGTGCCAAGTAGATGATATCCAGGAAGCTTGTAAAAAAACCCAATCCATAAAACAAGGCAGATTTCCATAGTGGTTATTTATGTTTTTACAGCGAAAAAGTTTTTGGGGATGCCTCAGATGTAGCGGTAAAGGATATAAAGAGCAATCTCAGTTTAGCATTCGCAGATTAATCAGAATGTGGAGCCTCAAGTGACCATTCATGTAAGAATGAAGTTGGTGCCTCCAAGATAAGAAAAGATCAACAGCTAACACAATGTTCTTGACATAAGAGATTACTTCTGGTGTTTCTACAACATGGTCCCAGTTTGCAGACCATAAAAAAGAGAATGCTTTCCCATATAGATTCTGGATAAAAAAATGCAATACAGAAGTAGTACCCATGGTTGCCAGGGTTCAACTCTGGACTCTTTTAGACATCATGGTCCTCATCAGAGCCTCCTATGTAGGACTCAAAAGACCCCAGTGGACATTCTGTAAGGAAAAGAGCACAGTAATGTCCATCTCCAGTTTTTTCTAATTCAGACATCTGCCCTTCTTCATCGTTATGAGTGGTTGCCAGTGGAAAGTGTAGCTAATGGCTGCAGTAACAGAATAATTAATCTTGTTTTAACACTTATGAAAGAGCTGACAAGCCTTGCTTCACCACAGCAGGTATCTGCTTTAATTCATAAGGTAGGGTGAGGGAGCGGAAAGGATGGAGCTGCAAAGGTCTTTCTTTCCCAGGATGAGACTGTGGTGGTCTCCTGTTTCCAGAGCTGGAAGTCCATGACAGCCTTTTAGCCTGTAGGAGAAGGTTTGCTGGTAACAGACCCCTGACACCCATTGAAAGGGCTGTTGGAACAGAGCACTTCACCTTGTAGTTAGGCTTGGTAAGTAAAGATTTTGTATCGTTTTATTAAGGGTACTTAGAAGTCAGGGAGAACCACCACTGCAGGTAGCTCATTTACACAGCTTAGATCCTTTAGTCCAACAGACAACTCCAACCTTCTTCTCCCTTCAGCTAGACTACACATTTTACATTGCATATGCTTCCACTTTCTGTACAGTTCAGACCAGGAGATGGAATTCATTTCCAAATGAGGTAGATTATGTTAGCCTTTATACTTCTCTCCCAGCAGGACAGAACATCACTCGCTGAGGAAGCTGCATTTCAGGGCTGCTAAAGTTGTCTTTGATTAGTACCTTTCTTTGCCTTTCAACGGTGAGTCACCCTGTTCTTTCCTCCTGTGAAAGCTAATCTTAGTTGTTGTTTTGGGACAAATACTTTACAACTGCAGAGTTATTCACTGGCAGTGAACTCAGTGCCTTTCTATTTACAGCCCACTTCCCACACTCTGTTGTCTTGTGATAGATTTGAACTTCACAGAAGCACAGGGGATGGCACTCTACCCTTCCGTGCTGAAAAGAGCTTGAGAAGAAAACCATGTGATACAAGAAGCAGGGAAGTGGGAAAGGGCAATGGAACAGTCTTCCATGGAGATGCTTTGAGGCCTATGTATTTGCTTCTGAGGAGGTGGAAAGGAAGCTGAAACCCTAAGAAACTGTGGGCCATTCATTAGACTCTTGCTACCCAAGCTCAAGAAATGTCCCAGGCTGGCAGAAGACCTCTTTACACAGTATAACACCATCCTGCTGGAGTAGGGGAATCCATGTTAGAAAGGTAATCACTTGAAAGAAATGCCGCCGTGGTCAATAATTAAGTTGTGTGACTGTGTAAACACAGATAACTCTGTATGCCACGAAGGTTTTGCTTCCTGCTGGGGAAATTATCAGTGCCCAAGGAGTGCCTACACCTCTGCCACAGGGAAGCATAACACCTATTTAAAAGTGTGCAATGGAAAACAAGATAGGGAACCAGGACACAATTGGCTGTCCAGGCTGTAGTGACAGTGGGATCTATAAGCTTCCATTAGAGCTTTGTTCAAACCCTTGCATTTGTCTGAGTATTGCTAGATGCTACTTTGTTCTATGTCTCATTTATTTATATATTTTTTCCAGGTTAAATGCAGGAAGGCGGCAAAACAGATTGAAGACCTAACAGAGGGCAAGGAGAGATCCCCAATGAAAATGTTTGTGCATGACATTGGCCTCCAGCCTAACAAAGGTTTGTCAGTGCTAGTTTGGGGCACGTGACTCCCATCCTGCCCATAGGACTATCATGAGGACTAGTTGGTTTGACTTCTAAGAAACTATACCCCAGATGTGTCTTGATGAGATCGTGCAATATGAAGAGGGCGGTTGTTTCCCCAGAAACTGGGTCATCCTGCTCCCATCTGTTGCTTCGGAGTCAATCCTAGCGTTACATCATCAGATTCATTTACGCAGTTCAGGGTAACAGCCTTTTAAAGAAAATATTTAGCATTTTCTGTCTTCACAATTGGCTATTGACACAAGATGCAATCCTACTGTTGTTTTGCATTTTTATAGAAAAGAGAGACAAGTGGTAGCTATGGGGAAAGGCACAACCTGGTTTTCAAACTTGTTTGTGCTATGTTACTAAGATATTTTACTTTCTGAACCTAAGGATCACTTTTACTCTCATTCACTATTGTATACCATCCCCGTGAAAACACCAGTGATTACTTGGAAGGAAACATAATGTTATAAAGGAGTGAAACATATTTCTAGAAGCCTTTAATCCACCTTGGTGGGTAAGAAATACACTTATCAAGTACTATTTACTCCTTACCAAATACCATTTACCCCTCATCGGAACTATTCTGCTCTTGCAGGTTCCAGATTCCAAAGTATTTCAGGTGCATAACTGAAATCAACTGGGAGATGGGAACCTGAAAGGTTTGAGTATTAGGCTAATAGTTACACATATATTCTCAAGTTTAGATCTTCCCAGAACATGAAACCAAGAGTCAAATAAATTGCAGAATGCATATTCTAGCAGCTTTTTTCCCCGGTATCTTTTTAAAATGCTGCAGTCACTAATGAAGCAGCGCACATCCAGTTTGATGCATACATAGCCTGCAGACAGCCAGACGTGAGTCCTAGTCTTATACTTTGGCCAGGACATGAGGAATCAAGGCATAGCACTGGTGCTCTCAGGCAAATTGCTAACAAGTTTGTTTTAGTGTCCAGATGCAGGAAAGTCACGTGACTTCATGTTTGCAGTAGTTAAATGCTACCAGGCAGATTTTGAAGGGAAATTATCTATAATTTCTGTAATCCAAAACAATTTGCAGTATTTACTGGCAGCACAGATTGTTCAGGTTTGGATGTTAACTGAAGGATTAAAAAATACAACCTATGTGAAATGGCTTATTCACTGGTGAAAAGGACTAAACATCTACTATGGAAGGCACAGAACAAGCAATTATTTTCCACATCCCTCCTACTGTACCTCCACCCTCCTTACTCTCTTCCCCAGGGCATTTCACTAAAGCTGCATCCTGCCCTTTACTCTGGCACTTGGTCCCTTTAACAGAATTTACAAGTCATGCTGGTTTGCAACAGCTCCATGGCGTAGGCAAAAAAGGGAAAAAAGGATGAGAGCGCCATGTTCATGTTTACTTGTAGCCTAGGGAAAGATTTGAACTCAGGTTTGCAGGAGGAAAAGCACCATCTTTTTTGTTGTTAAAATTCACAGTATGTTTCAATAATTGTCATGGCCTAAAGCCCACGGCTTAAAACCTGGTGTTGAATTTGTGCTTCCTTTGATAAGAAAAAAAACCCCACTGTGCTTGTACAGATCTGAAAGTATGTAAGGCACAGCACAAAGTGCAGGTCTTTTATGTAGGCAGGCAGAAATAAACTGCTTACTTATTGTTTCCTCAGATCTTCTGGCATATTGAGGCGCACCTTTTCTGAAAAACTGTTCCCTGTTTCTAAAAGAACTCTGCATGACTTCTTGTTTGATAGCTCAGGGCAATAACGGAGGTGGAACAAGACTTGCTCTTTGCAAATTATTATACATTTGATCATCTAGGGTTAACCTTGAAGCAGCAGAGCTGCACTGCTAGGTCACTGAGGCCTCCTGTGAAAAGTTTGGCTCGCGTGTTTCCTTCATGCTTGCAAACAGGCACTCCTGAGCCTCCCTGCAGGGAAGGGATGGGAGTGACTGCCTCGAACAGCAAAGCCCGCTGCCCAGCACATGCAGTCGGTTAGGAGAGGGGAGACATTTGTTACCCTAAAAGTGCCCAAGAAGCAAAGCACCACAGTGTAACTAAGACAGAAAATTTTCTTTCATGAGTCCAAAGCCGACAGTTAGTTTAAGGCTGACTATCTGAGCAGGTTTCAGAAAGTATTAGCTTAGCAAGTGACCTCTGCAGTGCAAGGTAACTACGGATCCCACTATAGACTTAACAGGCAGAAAAAGGATAGCTGGATAGCAAAGTACATGGACAAACTTTCCAGGACAAGTCCCAGATGTTCTTGAGTGAGGATTTATCTTGGCGATTCAGAGCTGTTATTTTCTCCTCTGGCTTGCTGTGCAGGATGATGAAAGGGTGCACGTTAACAGTGTTCAGCTATTCTCAAAGTACACGAAATACACCAAAAATAAGTGTAAGTCCAAAACATTTCCTGTAGTATTGTTGATGAAAACAGTGGTTGGACTATTCTGAAGTGGCAACTTTTTTGTGATTATTTCATGCTATAACTTCATGACAAATATTTATTTCCAAAATCTAAAGCGAGGCTTGGCAAATATGAAAGAAAGTTACAACGAAACAGGATTCAATTCAGAAATGATTTCACAGTCACACATATATTGAAAATAAGCAGATATGATAGTCTTCATACTGTCAGGTTAGAATGATTATCTAGTAGATTAATGTAATAATCTAGACAGCTATTATAGGTTATTATGTGCTTGCCTGGGATCTTCCTAAAGATACTGTTATTTACAAGTAACTACGTTTTCAAATGCTGTATTTCTAGGCATTTGTCTAACTAAATACTTAATTTAACGAAAACGGGTACCTGAAATAAGAAAGTTTTTACACTTTTTGCTAAGTAGAAGTCAGGGCAAATGAACAGAAAGGAAATCTAAGGACAAAGGCAGGTAGATCTTTGCTAAGTGATCATTGCTCTATGATTGCTACATTTGGTAAATAGAGTATTTCATTAATAAACCTAATGTAAAACTGGAAAACTCTTCTATAAGTACAGATTTATTTTATAATGTTTGAATTCAGAAAATCCTTTTAGATGTTAGTATTCTGCAATTTTGCCTGAATCAGAAGCCCCTGGAGATGGAATATTTGCTTTTATAAAAATGGTGCTCAGACCTCTATGCATTAAAAAGTGAGGATGCACAACACTACAGGTCTGCAGTAATCCTCATCCCCTGCTTTAAAGTACTCCTTCAACCAAAGAAGAGCTGTTTCTATCTAGACCTACTGTATTTTCTACTCACTCTGCCTCCTTCTGTCTGCTTCCAATAAGCAGTTCTTGCTACCTCCTTCCAGTAGGATGAATGGAGAGAACGAGCCCTGCGGTCCTTTGGTCCCTACCGGTCTTGTGGGCACTGTCTGTTTGTTAGAGGGAAGAAAATAATGTGGAGCATCAACCCTCTGCACGCTCTCTTTTGGGGTCCAAGAGGTCTGTGCAACTGTCAGCCTCAAGGCTTCTCTTTGAAAGCGTGGTTGCTAGAAGGACACCAGGTAGCTTTTTACTCTTCACTTTCGGCCCCTCTCCTGCAGATGGAGGTTATCTGGTCCCCTGCCATTCAGTTTGGCTGTTACTACACGGTACCAGCTGTGCAAGTCTGTCTCTGTATAGAACTCTGCCATTAAAGATGGTAGGATTATCAGTTTCTATTGGAGAAAATGCTTTGAATTCCATTAGTGTTCATTGACATGCATTCCTTCAACTCTCTTCACAAGTCCTTGCTTTGGAGTGTGAATATTTAATTAACTGTGTCAAACTTGCTTCTAAAACTAAAAGAGACTGAGGCTGAGTTAATTTACATTTAAACAATTGTTATTCTTTTCTGAGTGATTTATTAATCCTTTTTTGGAAGGGTATTTCAGTAAGAATAAGGTACACAGCCAAATACTGCTTCTGTTTCCTGTGTTGTGCACTCTACATAGATAGTCAATACTCCTCTCAAATTAAGTAAATGCTTTAATTCTGGCATTCTAATTGTCACACAAGAAATGGAATAGTACTGTATCTGATCTAGTATTTAGACATACTTACTTATTTCTATTTTTTGAGAAGATTAGTGGTCTGTAAATCTCTACAGGGAAGCACAAGTTGCAGTTTTTAGAAAAAATGTTAGTAGGGGTATTTTACATAGGCTCAAGTATTGCCCACTGAGATTTTTCAGCACAGTTTGATGGCAAAAAGTGAAATATTTGAGAGAAAATATTTTTTTATCTGTTGAGGTAAGACAGCTTTGTGTGAAAAGTGACGCTGGTAGAATCTTTTAACACTAAAGCATGGGGTTTTTTTGATCTGTAAGTGCATATAGTGCAGCTGCGGTCAGGAAAAATAGTCTCTCGTAATTAAAACGACTGTGAGTTTCCTGAATAGCTGGTTTTCTTAAAATGTAATAGTGCATTAGGGCTGACTTTAAGCTGTTTGTATTTCCCTGTTATCACAGATCTTCAGCTTTAAAATAGGCAAGCCATTTTATTTTATTCCTCCTGAAAACAATATCCTGTACCATAATCAAAGGGATCAGCTTATTTTAAGATACACAATTAATGTAGACAGGCATTTTTCTTATTTTCAAAGAAGTTTGAGAGCCAAGTTTGTTCCCTGTGAAGCCCAAGAAGAGAGGTGTGTCAGCAGCTGTGCCGAACCACTGGTTCAGCAATGCACACTGACAAAAGCAGCACGTTATTATACAGGACAGAACTACCACTCCTGCCACTGCTGTCCTTCTCTTCCAAGAATTCTTGCTGTATTTGTCATCGTCCTGTGTCCTGCTTCCTCAGCCATCGTCCTGCACCCTGCAGAATTATCAGATACAGAATACATTAAAAGGGTAATGTATTCTTTTGCTCATTTTCCTGGCCTTTAAGAGAGGAGATTATGACTGTTGTAACCACCATATTGGGAATAGTATTTATGGCAATAAAAATGTAGAGAAACGCTTTCTGGATCTCAATTTATAATGGAGCATATGTTTTGTCACCCAGGATGCTGGGGGAATTTACTTTGCCTCTAGGATGCTGTTTGCTTACACTGAGCAAAAAAAGACTGGAAAACTGTAAGTGAGCATGTTGTGATTTAAAAAAAGAAAATGAAAAAGTTGCCTTGCAATGAACCTACTCAACCTTACATGCTAATACCATAAGAGAAGAGAATCCCCTGCTTCCTGCCATCCTTTAGCTAATGCCATAAGAGAAGAGGATCCCCTGTTTCCTGCCATACTTTTCAAGTAGCCATGAAAGACAGCCTGCAGTTCACTCCCATCTATTTCCAGAGATGCAATAGCATTAGGGATCTGACTGGGTAAATTCCTTCCGCCTACCCACCCAAATTCTCCTCTCCAAACTTCTCAGCCTTTCATTTGCATCCAAAGAAGCATTTACATACGGTATACCTCAATTAACAATTTCATTGAGGTGTACCATAAAATAAAAAGTTCTGTGCTACAAATTTACTCTGTTATGTGGTGCCCGCTCTGCATAGTTTCCAGGAAGCAGTTTCACATGAAGTGATGTTTGGGAATCCTGGCTTTAAAAACTGGTCTGATTCTCACTGCTGCAACTTCTGTTTGCTAGCAGCTTACATTCTGGAAGGCATCGGCCTGTAGCAAGCTGTCATTTTGAAGTCAGATCTCATTAAGATACGGGGAGAGAAGTGTATGCACTTTATTAATATTCCCAGAGACTGCTGACTCCCGAAAAAAAACCCCAAACCAGGTAAGAATAACCTTCTCTTAAAAACTCAAAGGCACTGAATAACTTTGCAACACCTCAGACCTTCCAGCCTTCTCTCCAGTAGACGAGAAATCCAAAATTACAGATAAACAAGCTTAGAACTCACTCTAGCATAAAAGCCTGTCTGTGCACGTATCAGGGAGATGGGGAGCACCACAGAGGAGCCACAACCTGCTCCCGTCTCCCTGAGCCACAGGAAGGGCAGTGCAGCGACCTGAGCGGGCTGCCTACAAACCAGGCTGGAGGCCCAGCTTCCCACGCGCCATGCTGGAAACACTGGCATGAAATCCAGCTTTTCCAATGCGCTCCTCAAGCTTGTTAGAAGCGCTCGGCCGGGTGGATGTCCCTGCCTGGGTCTCTGCTAGCACAGGGAACCCTCAGTGGGCTCAGTCCCCGCTCACCCAGCTCACAAAGCGGGGGTTAAGTTTTACATTAGTGATTAAGCTCTGGTCTGTGCCTTTTTATCCCGGAAGACTAGCTGAGGTCTGCTCTTGTTTATTAATTCTGCCTTTCCTTTAGAGGCTGTTGTATGCTGGCACAGGTTACTGCAAGCTGCTGTAGAAACCATTTAGCTCTACTTGGTAAAGCACAGAAGATGCACACAAAACACTGACAGAAGGCAAACCACATTGTCAACCATCACGTGGCACTTCCGAGGATCGTGGTTCTTCTGCCCTAATGATATCAACACCAGAAGCAGGCCTTATGGAAATGTGTCATTTCACAAGACAGGAGACACAGAGCAGAAACCAAGGTGGCAGGGGCTTCCGGCTGGCAGCGTCCCAAGAGTTGTAGCGGTTCCCTGACCGTCCTGACACAGCGTGCCTGGAGGTGTGAAAGCCTTGTGAGCGCTTGCCATGAGACTTGAGCAGAAACCATAGCAACAGTAACTATGGCTGTGTCTTATCACCATTTAACTTCGCATTCTGGCCCTGTTTTAACTTTTTCACTTTTAGAGTGACCGCTTGGCTCAGGCACACATTTGCCTGTCTCTTGGCGAGGTATTTTGGCCTAACTGCTTAAAAAAATTCCTTATGGAGTTACAGGTTCCTGTATTTTACCTGGATGTTTCTGTGTAATATTCTACAAGAGGTTTTCTTCTACATATAATTGCATCCACAAGCCACCACTCATGTTGTAATTAATTGTTTACTAGATAGATGCAAGGACTAAGGTGTTCACTGAGTTACGGATTTCTCCCTCAAAAGACCTACAATTCTCATACTTCCCCCCAGCATTTTATTCATTGCTGAAAAACACAGGCAAATGGAAAAATCCCAGCACTGTGTGTGCTTTGCCTTCAAGAGATACTATCACAAAACCTAAATTCTTTGTACACGTCAATACAAAAATGTTATCACGGGAGATCTGCTCTGGAAAAACCCTGTTGGACAGAAAGTAAGAGTAAGGTGATATAAGCGCAAGAAAGGTCTGATGTTGCAGAGAGATGAAAGCCATACAAATAATTTGCTTTCATCACAAGTGCTTCTGCTTTACGTGGTACAGATTGTTTTTTCTGCTGAACATGTAGCTTGAGCATGAAGTTATATCCAGACAGATTAAAGGACACAGCTTTACTTTCTGCTTGTACTGACAATGTTCTATTTTTGCATTTTGTAGACTACTTTCTCATAAAGTAGCTGTGATTTTACAGGACTTCATGCTGCAGTGCTCATCATCGCTCCTCCTGATTTGGGTCACTGGCCACAAGAATGGGAGAAAGGTTAGACAAAACCTCATGGGAGGAAATCCTTTCAAGGGCTACTTCCCTGCTGAAAAGCAAGCATTGCTGCTAAGCCATGCAATTTGCACAGATATATGTGGAAAAAAGCAAACACTATTGATCAGCTCTAGCTACATATTCTGCATCTGCCCAAACTAAGGCTTTGGTCTCAGATCCGATGTCCTTGCCCGTACTGTTGTGCCTTGCTCTAAACTGTGACTCAAAATACCATGCACGCTCCTTTCTCCATTTCTTGTATTTCCTGTTCCATATTCTGTACTTCTGAAGCTGGACCCATCATAAATGCTGTCCCCATTTCCAGGACCTTGACTTTTTTGATTTACAGAGTTTCCTGGGCCCCACATGAATAGTAGCTAATTTCTTGAAAGCTGCAGATAGTTAGAAATATTTGCTGCCTTGCCCAGAGTCATCCTGGTCCTTCGAGGGTCACATCCTCTTTCTTGTTCCGTGGATGCTGCCAAATGCCATAGACCATGAGTAGGGCAGCCTGGTGACACAGGGCACCAGAGGACTGCAACACACTCTGCTGTACAGCCCTGCAAAGCCTACCAGGAGCTGTGCTCAGGTGGGCCCCTCGAGACAGTGCCAGGCTAGGGCTGCTGTGTCGCTCTTCCTCTCCAGGCACATGACATATCTCATGACACAGGATCCAAATATCAGAAGAACTCAGGTTAAAAAGAGAAAACAGGAGAAAGTAGTAAAAGAGCAAGAATTCAGACATTCACAAACTTTTGTTAGACCAGTCCTAGCAATGAGGGAAAACAGATTAGCAACAGGCCAAAATTAGGGAATGCCATGTTTTAACTGCATGCATAGCTTCTTGGATCACCAATACAGGGTTGCCATTATCTTCTGTATCAACACCACGTGTCATCTTGGGTTCTTTTTCTCAGGGTTTTACTGTGCGTATTTACCATAATCGTTGCAAAGGGACTCTGGAGCAGACCTCAAAGGCATTGAAAAAAATGCCTTGAACGTCTTTTCTGAAACAAATTTTCATCTGTCTGCTTCACTGTGGAGAATGATGGCCCTTTTAAATATAACAGAATATACCAGGTGCTATGGTATCTTATTGAAATTTATATTGCCAGAAGCTTCTTGCATGTTGGTCAGAGTGAAATGACAAAAGCTGCTATTCATGATCTTAAGCCCTTCTTTCACCAGCAGCTTAATCATCTCCTGCCTTCAATCAGGGAATTTGTTTTGCAGATGAGGAGTATGTAGGAGAACAGGGATCTTATTCTGAAAGGAAAATATGAAAGAAACCTGCTGGTTTCTGATCCGAAATGCGAGGAAAGCATGGAGAACAGTGCTGATGAAGGAAGTCCACTGCTAATGCTGAAAAGACATTTCTTTTATGTCATGGATGAAGACTTTTTTATTTCCCACAAAGATGGGTTCTGGAGTCTGGTGCTTCAGCAGTTCTCACAGTGCCTTAGTTAATGCCTGAGACCAAATCAACTCCTGTCCGTTCCTGAATTATACAGAAATATATTGGTGTCAACACCAATCTTTCTGTGAGTGCTTAGATTGGCTGAGAGCATCTGTTTGGTCAGTCATAGAGATAAAAACCAAGAAAATACAGTCAGATATTAAAGAGCTCCTTGATAAAAAAACACATCAAAGCTAAGCACCTTGCAAAAAAATATTGTCAGATCCTCCTCCCAGCACAATGTTGGAAAAAACCTAACACGAGTGATGAATTCATGAGGGTTTCTTTGTTTTGCTAATTCAGAAAAAATGTGTTTGAAAAGTCAATCCAGTGCAGTCATATATTCCTAACCCTCTAGATGCTTTGACTATAAGTGTTTGATCATAATTGGTGGATGTAGTTTTTGTAGATTTTAATAAGGCTTTATGACACAGTCCCCCACCTTCTGGACAAGCTGTCCAGCAGCGGGATGAGTGAGTTCACGGTGCGCTGGATGAAGAACTAGCTGAAGGGCAGAGCTCAAAGAGTTGTATTGAATGGGACTACACCTGGCTGGCAATCGGTCACCAGCAATGTTCCTCAGAGTTGAATTCTAGGGCCAGTTCTGTTCAACACATTTATCAATGATCTGGATGCAGGAATTTAATGCACCACTAGCAGGTTTGCTGACAATACCAAACTAGGAGGTGCTGTTCACTTTCTTGAGGGACAAGAGGCCTTGCAGTGGGATCTAGATAGATTGGAACATTGGGCAGTGATTAATGGGATGAAATTTAACAAGTCCAAATGCTGGATTCTGCACCTGGGATGGAATAATGCCAGGCATAAGTACAGGTTGAATCATAGAATCATAGAATCACAGAATACCAGGTTGGAAGGGACATGAAGGATCACCTGGTCCACCCTTTCTTGGCAAAAGCATGGTCTAGACAAGATGGCCCAGCACCCTGTCCAGCTGAATCTTAAAAGTGTCCGGTTATGGGGAATCCATCACTTCCGTGGGGAGATTATTCCAGTGGCTGATTGTTCTCATTGCAAAAAATTTTCCTCTTGTGTCCAGCTGGAATGACCCCAAGAGTAACTGTAGATCCTTGAATGTGTCCAGAGGGCAACAAAGCTGGTGGAAGGACTGGAAGGCATGTCCTATGAGGAGCTGCTGAGGGCTCTGGGTATGTCTAGTTTGGAGAGAAGGAGGCTGAGGGGTGACCTCATTGCCCTCTACAGCTTCCTGAGGAAGGGATGTGGAGAGGGAGGTGCTTATCTCTTCTCCCTGGGATCCAGCGATAGGATGTGTGGGTATGGTTCAAAGCTGCACCAGTGGAGGTTCAGACTGCACATCAGGAAGCATTTCTTTACTGAGAGGGTGATCAAACACTGGAACAGGCTTCCTAGAGATGTTGTCAATGCCCCAAGCCAGACATTCTTTAAGAGGTGTTTGGACAATGCTTTGACTTTTGGTCAGCCCTGAAGTGGTCAGGCAGCTGGACTAGATGATCGTTGCAGATGCCTTCAAACTGAACTATTCTATTCCTATTCCTATTCCTATTCCTATTCCTATTCCTATTCCTATTCCTATTCCTATTCCTATTCCTATTCCTATTCCTACTCCTACTCCTACTCCTATTCCTACTCCTACTCCTATTCCTACTCCTATTCTCTAAAAGTATAAGACTATTCTAATCTTGAAGATCCAGGAACTATTTCTAAGGATATGCAAAAGGTAAGTGAAACATGTCCATTGTCAAAGGGCTGGAATGTATTACACGGGAATGTATATCCCCATCTGAAGGCTTGTATCTGTCCACAAGATTCTGGTTTAATACACAAAATTTGTGCAAGATTGCCTTAAGGTTTTTTAACAGGGAAAGTTATCCACTTTTGTTCTTTAAAGCCAAATAGCTCCTACCCTGTGTAAATATTTTTAAAAGCTCTTGTTGCCAGTTTTATAACATTCAGTCTGATTATAAAGGTTACAAATGGAAAGACTAGTAGGTGTTGCTCCTTCTTAGGTTTAGTTTTGTAGCTTACACTTTGAAAAGTATTAAAAAAATAAGGATAGAAGAAAGAACTACACATTATATTCACTATATACACTGCATCCACTCTATATATTATATTCATTTATAGAGTGGAATCTGGGTCAAAAAGGTTACCCCAAATTTAGTACACAGAACAAGGCTGCGGCATGTGTGTCTGGACATTTGCATGAGATCCAGAGCATGCTTCTGGCTGCCACCAGCTAGCCCTCTCCAAAGCGGTACCTTGGCATGCCTTGGATAACCATAGGACATCAACTGTTCTCCAGAGGCCTTACAGATGAAGATAAACTACTCTGGAGGATAAGAAGGCTTAGCTGCAAGGTTTTAAGCCAAGCCATGCCTGTTGTCCTCAAGGCCAGAGAATGGTCCCTGGCCAATTTTACGTACTACTACAGGTGTAAAGAGACTTTGCTTGACAAAGTAAAACGCAGCTCAGGTCTGAAACAGCTCCCAAAACGGTAAACTGCTCTCTCAGGCTTGTCCTCCTTTTAATCCTGCTGCCCAGCTCCAAGGGAAAACTTTCTGCCTGTCCTTCAACAGGATCTCTGCAGTAGACTTCAGTCACACCCTGTTCCACAGCTGACAAAAGCTATTAAATCTGTTCTGTGTGTCACACAGTGGTTTGGTTTTAATATTTCAGACTGGCTAGCCAACAGCCTTGGGGAACCTTACTGCAAATTTCCTGAAACATAACATAAAGACACTTTTGTTTATCCTATTTACTTCACATGAAGAGCATAGGGAAGGTTAAAAAAAGAGCTCTATGTGATGACGATAAGGGTTACAATTGAAGGTGAAGAGCATTTTAGACTATTTATAGCTGGTATTTTTTCCCTTTTAGAAACATCACTGATAATTGTGATTTATTGGAGAGGCAGAGCTCTTTTTTCAGTTTGTAAAATACAGGTTTAAATGCTTGTCAGCTCAGAAAGATAATGAAATACACACGAGAGAGCTACAGGAATGCTAGGGTTCATATCTTGGCTTTCATTACCTAGACATAAAGCAAATCGTAGGCAGCCCTCCATGCTCATTTGGTGCTTTACGTGCAAAATTTCTTAAGTTTCTGGTATTTAATGTGTAGAACTCTTCTATGAGAACCTCTCGCCTTCACAGATTGGATATACAACTCCAAATCTGCAAACTGGAGACCAAAGACCTAAAATGTCCTGCTCAGATTCTACACATTCTCAAACAGCAAATGATACAAGTAATTACCTGCCTCTGAAGTCTGCTGTTCGGGTTAATCAAAGAATATTTATTTGTGCAACATTTACAAAAAGTGCCGCATGCTATTATATGGGCCAAAGCTTGTTCTGGTTTAATTTTATATTCAAGGCTCCTTAAATGGCCAAAAGGCAATAAGAGAATAAAGAAGGACAACTGAAATGTCATGGCAACATATCTTTGCCATTGGCAATGGTGGCTGATGATATGCAAATAATTTTTAAGCCACAAGATCACTGCAGAGGCACGTTTCTATTATGTCAGTCTTTTCTAAAGACCTGCACTCCTCGGTAAATGCATATTTTAGATAGCATTGTTCTTTTCTCTGGCTTCATGTTAAAGTCTTTCTTTATGTGATTCATTGTAAGGTATGCTAATTGTGCTGTTACAGTGTGAAAGTGGGCATAAAATTCTTTAGCTGAACTGCAAATCAGACCATGTAGGGTTTTAATCAATAAATTGTGCCTCCTTCCTCATGGGACTTTGAGGAATCTTTAATGTAAGTGGAACATCAAAAATCATACTCTTGCCTCAACTGCAACTTCTTTAAAGTGAAAAGCATGGCAGTTCTGGCAAGTAAGATCCAGGTTACTGGATTAGTTAGCTGTCTTCAGCTGTAGCTCCACAAGCTTGGGAATTCTTGGTTTCAAAATAAAAACTTTGCTGCAGATCTCTAAGACTGCATCCATTCTTCCCCTGGACATGAGTCAGCAATGCCTTAGTGCATTTCATTTGTTAGTCAGAGAGACAATGAGACTTGCCCAAGCAAGAACATCTAAGTATGCTTTCTAAACTGTCCCCTTTTTTGGTCATTAATATGTATTACCCTGTACAGCATCTCCCATAGAGATTCTCCTCTCAGAGTGATCACTGAGTTGAGTCACTGCATCTCTAATTGTTAGGCAGCTGGTAAGGTCATATGGTCCACAGTCTGCTTTCAGCTAATTAGTACAATATAATATGATAGGATATGTAGTGTGATATATACACATTTTTTCTTATTAACTCTAGGGTTTTTATCATCTTTTTTCTTATTATTTTTCTGGTTACTTTCTGATATATAGTTTTTCTTCATATCAAATTAAGAAAATGTGTTTCCAAATTTCATGATGATTCTTAACTTCAGTGAAATTAGAAATTCCTACTACATCTTGACCTAAATATATAGCACAGACACTTGCATGGCACAGCTCCTTTCCAAGAACACTTGTGTATTTTGCTCCTAATGATCTCTGTAAGTGGAATTCCCAACGCATGGATTATAGGAAATTCACGCGTTCCAAAACTGGCAGAGAAAAAAAGCAGTATCCTTCTTTAATGTCTTCTGAAACAACCTTGAGAAATGAACCTTGGGTAAAAGTCACTTAGCATTACTAGAATTGTTTTACTAAGACATGTTTTTGCTGATGATTTATTTTGACAAATGGAATTTCTGTAGCATTTTCCACCTGCACCTGGGCAGTCTTGCTTTGAAGGCTGCAGCTTGTGTACTTATCTACAAGGCTAGTGTAAGGTAAAGATACTGTTCTTCATGGGCATTTTTGTACAGAAACATCTTGTGAAGGCATCTTTAAAGAGTGCAGGACAATGTCAGAGCTCCACCCCTCAGGAACATAGCTCTGTTCCTTCCTTAAATACTGATTTCTGTTCAAAACAGAACAGACTTCTCAATTAAAGGATTTTTTTTTTTTAATTTGTGGAAATACAAGGTACATTTTCTTGCTCCCTTAAAAAGCACTGTATGCTGCTACATGCATCCAATTCAGTCTTTCTACTGAATTTCTTCCTCTCTGCTACTAAAGGACCCTGGCAGGTACCACAAAATTCAGGATAAAGAAGAGTAGGAAGAACAACTAAAAAGTCTTTAAGCAAGAGAAGGAAAAAAAAAGACAGAGACTATGACTCAAGCTAATATTTTCAACAGAAACTGGGAGCTGCAGAAAGTCAGCTGCTTGTGATAAAGATATGAAAGAACCTCTTACGTTTTAAGGTTCGAAGCTAGAGCAGGGGTTTTTTTGTACCAATGAAAAACATGGATTTCCATTAAAAATATTCCTCCTTCAAGTATATGGGTGAGTATCTAAAAGCTAGTATTTAACAACCTGAATTTATTTTGGCAAAATCAGTGCATAATTTAATATCTAATGCTCCAGTGACGGAAAATGTCTGTGAAAGCCTTCAATCTGCTCTGCTCATCACACAAAACCAAGACTGCCTACAGAGTTTCCCAGTGAGAGGGCTTCATGCTATGTCGTAGAAAACAAACCTTCAATTTTTTTTGTCTGTACACAACAACTCCTCAGAAGATATAGCCTGAACAGTATCTTGCAGCATTTTTCTGCCCGAGATTCTCAGGATACTCAGTACCAAGTACCATTTTCTTTGAATCCCGAACACACAGAAGCATTTAAGAATCATGTTTCATGCGGAACTTTCTCCCTCAGCCTGAGCTCAGCCGCTCTTTGTCCGTGCTGCTCGATTCCTGCCCTGCGCTGTGCTGCTCTGCCACCCACCGGCCTCCTTGTTGCTGACAGAGACAGGGCAGTGCAATTACAAAACGGGTTTCCTACGCACATCGAAACGGTGACTTGAAACAGGCCCACCTGAATTATCTTTACAGCAAATGAAGCATCATTTCAGTGTGGTAACTGCACTTTTCCAAAATGAAGAAGTCAGCCTAAACAAGGCATTGCTCAAGGAGTGGGGCAGAGGCCATCCAGCACTCAGCCTGCCTGGATCACATCCATCTATCCTGGGTACTACTGGGCTGCTGAACTTCCCACATATTTGGACCCGTATTGAGGAGACATGAGTATCTTTCACCGGCCTTAAAAGGCAGCTATGAATGACCCATGCCTCGGAAACTTAAGACCATTTTTTGCGTATTTAATTGTGGATTGACCTCATAGGTATCTAAAGTGAGGCTGCACGTGCTAAAATCAAAACTTAGTGTTGAGAGAGGCCTTGGGTTCTACCTGCCTGCCTGTATGAATTAATACCAAATGTGAGATCAGGAATTTCCAAAGATTGGAAAGATCTCTCTTTGCAATCTGTGTGTTAATGCCTTACGGCTACGTTTTGTATGTTGCAGAACATGTCTTCTTGTCCATGGGAGTGCTAGCTTAAGTAGCAAAGCCCATTTTTGCACTTCCAACTCCTTACAAGTTATTTTTAGCTTTGAAAATTAAAATGATACTACTGAAACAGAACTATTAGGCACTTAAAATCTTCTGGAAAACTTCTATAGTTTCACATAAAAGTGTAAAACATTTCCCCCAGTATTAAAAGCAATTAACATTCACAGTTGCTATTTCAACCTAGAAAGAATATGATCACCACTGATTTTGATTTAATATATGGCATAATTATGTTATTCCATACTTCCATGCTTACTTGAAAGCACAGCTTTTTAGGAAGCACATCCAATATTCTTCTGATTAACGAGAGCCCTTTCTGTGCCACATATCCAGGTAGCTCATGGACATCAGGTGATCATCCTCCCTTACCACTTAAGCAAGGGTGCTCTATCCAGAATTCATGTTCTGATCATTATATGTTTAGTCCTACTAAATAGCACCAAAAGTCTTGCTGCTTTTGTCTTACTATGTAACCTGTCCTTTGAAAAGACTCTTCCAAAGTACATCCCCCCACATGTGGCTTACGCTCCTGTTCTGCTTTCATTAACGAAGTATTGGAAGTCTTAGCATACATTCGTCCAGCCAACTCAACAGCCTGGCATATCCCTTTATCCCTTTTATTTGAGGGTAGAACAATTACAGTTTCCATAGCCACCAAACTGACCCTTATTTTAAGTGGTTTAAGTTCTCCACATCCAACAGATAGCTCTGTGTTTCCCTCTTGGAACAATGAAAAGCATGTTCCTTTTAATGGTGGTCGTATTAAACATTCTCTCATTCGTTGTGTTACTTGGAGGCAATTACTTCACATCAGTTTCCATGAGGTAAAGAGGGTGGAGGGAAAGAGAAGAAAAAAATCAAGATGTTGCCACACTCTGACAGTACGAACAGGTTATTCATGAACATAGAAAAAGGAGGTGAAAAAGAACACGTAAGCCAGATTCTCGGCTAACACACATTAGCAGTGATGGGATCCCAGGACAGCTTCAACGGCCACCAGATAAGGACCTTTGTGAATGGAATATCCTTGCACATTAGCACCTGAGGCACCCACCTGAGTGTTAGGACCTGCAGCTTTGAACTGTCACATCACAGGAGGCGGAAGAGGAGACCTGTATACCCTCCTATCATCCAGTGTCTTTGATTAGAGCAGAAAACAATTCAGAAATAAGATTATCTTAGTCTCTGAAGTATTAGTCAGTATGGAGGCCCTACAGCTAATGTCTACCAAAGCATGATACATATAATAGGCCACAACTTCTTTTCAATATGCCAAAGGCAGATACCTGCTAACACATCAGAGGTAAAGGTAAGATACTGAAATACTGAAAAGGGATTTTACCACAACAAACCAAAATCAGGAGAAAATGTCATATCATGACCTTACTGGAAACAGACCTGCAGAGATTTGTGAAGTTTATCTTTGTTGACATCTGCTCGCAAGCAGCATCCTTATTAGCTCATTGGCATTCCTTAATTATTTTACCATTCCTTAGCTAGACTTAAAAGATATCCATATCATGGTAGAGAAGATACTAAATTTCATCAGGTGCTAATTAAGTCAGCTAGGGTTTACTTCATGGGAATTTTGCCATCAGTGCAAAAGGAACAGAATCAGACTTAGTGGTTTTTGTACCGAAGACCTGCACTTAGGTACAATACATAGTATTCTAGATGAATTTTTTGCATCAAGTGTTCATCAGAATACAATATTGTATTACGTATCATTAGTATAGTTTTAATATAGGATAATATATGATAGTAGCTAATACTTTTGTTTGAGACAATGTTCTAGCTGTATCAACACTGGGAGAAGCCTAGCCTCAGCTGGCCCAGTTGTGACCCACAGGTCAGGAACTGGTGCTGGCTGACTGGGCTCACATTCAGTTACCTACAAACGTTTGCTCTTCAGGTCTGAAGTAAAAGCATCCTTCTGGCCAGTGTTAACAATGACCTATGTCAGCTTGTAATCACAGACATGGTTACAGCATATGTTAAGCATTCATATTTCCAGTTCAGCACAAAGAACAATTATGGGGCTTTACACAGTGACAGGGACAGAGCTGAAACAATAGGACCACCATCTAAGGCAAAAGGCAGAAGGGCTTTCTCTTTGCAAACAGGCATTAGAGGATTATTTGGTAAGCTCTGCATGCAAAGGAAAAAATCAAGGGGAAGAAGCCAGCAGACAGAAGGAAACAGTTTGGTCCAAGAAAAGGGAAAGAGTAAGTGTGCTCTCCAGGGAACAAAATCGTGCATGTGTAGTGAACTACCTACTCTTCATAGGAGATCTTTGTTCCTCCTGTGTTGGAGGGAATCAGGAACTTAGTTTGATCTAGACTCTGGTTTTATAGCTGTTTCCCTGTGTATCATCTATGACTGATACACACACTTGTATAGACTTTGAGCTTTGAAGTGTCTGTAGCAGAGGAAAGGAACTAAATTCCAGCATTTCTGTGCTCTCCAGACTGAAACTGCTCATGCCTTCTCTTGTCTATATCTGCATAATCAATTTGTCTTTATAGTTTGTATTATCAGCATCTTGGGGAAGGAACTGTTAGAGGTATTTTTTAGCAAGCCTCATGCCTGCCCATATCACCATGCCAATAATTATAGTTCTGGATTGCTTTCTGTGGATTGTGTGTCTCAGGCAGAAGTGAAAAGAAATAAATTAGAGGTATTATTGTAGCCGAGATCACAGATTTTGAATGAAGCTGTTGGGCACAGTAATTTAGATTTACATTTGTTAAAAACAGCTGTCAAAGTTATATGTCAATCTGTTAGCACAATGTTTAATTTATCTTTCTCCTCAGCAAGGTTGCCTGGAAACAGGAAAATAGTCTCAGAAATCCCTTTGTGAAAGTGTGGTATCACTTGAGAAATCAATATGGCCACTTTAGGACTGCTATTTTTATTCAAAGATTTAGAACCTCTGAGATAAAAAAAAGCCAAAACCCAAACTTGTAGTAATTTTAAATACACCTGGTACAACTAGAAACTTGGAGGTAGGACTTTGTTCAGCACACAGCAATCTGTCACTTTTGCAGTTATAGCGTACACTGGTATCTCTCCTGGCATAAGTAACAATTGCATTCAAGGCAGAGTTTCTCTTGCAATATGCAAACTTAGGCCTGAGGGCTGACTGGCTTCACAGAGAGAAAGGAAAGCAAATTATTTTTAACCACAGGCCATGAAATTGCAGCACAAAGTGCAGTAAGAGCATCGAAGTATCCATACTTACAGTTTCTGTCCCTGGCAGGCAAACAGAAGTCTCATGGCCAGGGTAGCTCATTCAAACGATGCTACTGAAGAGACATCCATCTAGGTTTGCTGTCAGCTCTTATACCATTCGACATCATGCATGACTGAGAAGGGCAAGGAGGCAAGGACAGATAGCAACAGAGAGATGACTGAGTCAGTTATATTAACTGGTCAAGGAGATAAATGATCATGCAAGATTTTTCAGAAATACAGCTCCATGCTATGAGTATCTCATCTGCCTGCGCTGAACTCTGCTGATGAATAATGGTCTTTAGGGAACACTTACAGAACATGAGCATCAGTCACTGCAAAGAAATTTTTGAGCCAAACAGGTAGGTTGCAGGTTTTCTTCTAACGCAGGGGATTTATCAAAGCTCTTGATTTTTTTTCTCTATTGGATTATGCAGAGGTTTAAGAACTCAATACACCCTTAATTGTATGAAAAAACATCATCACATAGGTTATTACCCTGAAGTTCTTGGGACACATGAATGGGTTTAAATGGACTGCTTGATCAGGCTCCATGACTCATTGCCAGCTCCATCTTGCTACAAGTTTTGCAGACCTACATGTAGCCCTGCTCTTTGCAGCCCCTGCACCCCTGGCAGTTGGGCTCTTCCATTTTCCACATTTCTCAGCATCTTGACTTTGTAGACATCAGACAAGCACAAATATTGCTGAACTATGAGTACACTGAATATTAAGCCATGAAAGCAATAAGCATAGGTGCCTGGAAAAGGTTTCAATAGAGTCAGTTGCACCATTGCGTAGACTTGAGGCAGTTGCAGACAGAGCAAAAAAGAGTAGGAGGAGACAGTGCCTGCTGGAAGAGCAGGGTGAGCAGTTTATGCTGAATAATTAATATGATGTGCTTCACCATTCTCACTCTTCACATATAGTCTGTCAGCAGGCTTATGATTTTCCCATTAATTTTCTGTGGGGAAAAAAAGTCCAGGTTGATTTTTGCCAGTAATGTTGTTTATTATCAGTGAGGACAGAGTGAGCATTCAGTAGGCAGACTCAGGGGTCACACTGGTTGCTTTTGGTTGTATAAACCTGCCTTTTTTCTGTCACCTTACCTGAAGAGTGACATTCTTCAAAGCCTGGTCCTGCTACAATTGAATTTACTCCAGGATCCCCTTTGACTTGAATGATATGAAACAATATCCTGCAGTCATATGCTCAAATCAAATCAGTGCAGGATGGGTACTCACGCTGAAAATAAAAACAAAGCCCCAGAGGAGTTTATACTCCATGTGTGTGAATTTTTCTGTCTAAAAGGTCGCTTATACATGGAGGACATGACAATAAAATGCACAGGTCAGTTCCTGTTCTTTGTTAGATCCGAGTATAATTCACTTGTAGCCAAAAGTCAGTTTACATTGCTATATTTAACAGTAAAATTTGACACAAGGCAGGAAGGCCAATAGCTGATATGAAGCAACCTTCTGAGTTTTGTGGCCTTCAGCTAGAGCTAAGATGACTCAAATAATATAATATGCAACTCCAATAATGCTACAGGGATGCTGTTCAAGAGCAAATGCAAATTATGATGAACTTATGCATCCCTGGGGATTTACATAAAGAGAATACAGAGATGATTGCCTTTGGGATGAATGAAGGCTGCAGTACTTACTGCGCGATACCCTCAGTAGTTTCTGTGAGCAAGACATGACGAACGATGGCAACAGCAAGCAGAGAATTGTTCTCAGGAGGGTTCCAAAAGAGCTGCTCATGGGTGAACGCTCATCAGAGCAGCTGGGGTATCTCCAGGGCAACCTGTTTCTACGACGTTTCTGCCACAAGCGTAAAATATTGATCAGTACAGCCCTACAGATGCAGGCCTTGGATTTCAGCAGTCTTTCAGTACAGTCTCTAACTGTACGCTGCTGTAGCACTGTTTTCCAGAGCTGATTGTGCATGGAGAAAATTCAGCAGCTCTAATATGGACACCAGCACAGACACTCAGATGGATGTGGCCTCTCTGCTACTGCTGCAGATGTTCACATGCTAAGGTGTCCAGGCATATATGGGGAAGTTTAAGCATAGGCAGGACAAGAAATAGTCATGAAGAAATGATTAACTAGTCAACAAAGCACATGGGTAAGAGTGTGGGGTTTTTTTCAGGCAAAATAACCTTAATGGCATTTCATTTACAATTTACAAAGGCGAGGATTGCTCTGGGCCTTTTTCTTAATAACGTGTAAATGGAAGCAGTCACCTGAGTTTCACCTCACTGCTAATCAGCTAGCACCTCCTAGGACCACTATAGTCTGCCTCGTTGGTACGGGCTGGTGTGCGCGCGTGCTGTAGTTTTACTTGCTGGCAGCTCCATGCACCTCAGAACGGGGCTAGACTTGGAAACCAAGGAGTGCTAGTGTAATCCATTCCCTTACTTTGAGACAGTGACAAGTGAAGTGGCTACAAACTGTTTTTTCTGCAGTGCCTTGTCTTTGTTGTGGTCCACAAGAACATGGTCACCCACAAAAGGGGCCTTTCAGAGGGGCACTCTAACTGTTCAAGCAGAAGGCTTTATTCAGAGGGATCTTTAATTAGCAGCTGTAATGAAATGGTGGTGTGGAAACTTGCATAAAATACACTTGGGGTTATGATACTGAAAGCGAGGGAGGAACTTGAACAGTAGGGCAAGATAAAGAAAAAGGGGTATGAGTAGGAAATTACAGATGAATTTTCAAGATGACTTGGTTGAGCCATTCACTGAAAATGATCTTTGTACAGCCTCCTTAAGCTTTCAAGCCCAGGCATTGTAAGTCAAACAGTAACAGGACATTTTCTGGTCTGCCTTGCAATTGCAGGTATTTGTTAAGTAGTGCAACAGGTGCCTTGCTAATGGCTCAGAATTGCTACACTTTAATAGCAATATTAAGTTAAAAACTACTAATTTGTTAAGCTTGTAACTCAGATGATGTATAAAATCTTACTGTGGACTTTCACTGGGCTGACGTTTGCTTGGCCACATGGCTTCTGCATACATGTATGTCATACAGAGTTGAAAATTGCTTGGGAAAAAAAATCTTATACAGAGAGTGAAGATGGGTTTCACTGACTTACTAGCCCTCCTTCCTTAGATACTTAAGAACAACTAGCCACTGCATTTAGAGTGATTATAGTTGGCCAGGTTAACGAACAATTGCTTGTCTACGTGAGAAAGCCCCATGAAAAGATCCATTTACCTCAAGGAGTGCAGGAGGGGTCTTCTCCCTCATTGCGCTTCACAGATCTCCCCACATCTAACTCAATACATTGCTGTAGTACAACACACCTGCAGAAACATATACTGATCAATTTTCAGCCGTGCGTTTCATGGAAAGCAGGGGAAAATGGACTCTGACTACATCTGTAGAATTTTCTTCTTTGGCTTGATCCTTAGAACAGGAGAGAGATCAGGGGAGATCTCTAAGATAACCTGGAAGTTGATTTACATAAAGGAGTTCAGAAAGCTGGTACCTCCCTGTGCTCTTCCCCTTGCTGCCCGTTTTATTAAGGAACTGGGAAAACGGCCGGGAACACCAGAGATGACAGCAGCCCTTGTGACAGCCGTGCTGCGCTCCTCAGGCAGGCTGCCGTGAAAAGCTCACTGCTGCCTTCAGACCAATCCTGTAAAGCGGGAGAGGCTCCACTCCCAAGCAGTAACATTATTTTTCCTTAACTACCATGACACAACTCGGGCCGAAAAAAAAAACCCCAAACAAACAAACAAAACCACCAAAAAACCGGCCATCACAGCCACCAAGTCTCTCACCCTGCCGGGACGCTTCTGCCACAGGGCGGCGGCCTCCGCCGCTCACCTCGCGGGCCCCAAAATGGCGGCGGGCGAGGGGCCAGGAGGAGGCCGCGCTTGTGTGGGGGCCCACGTCCCCTCCGGCGAGGGGGACTAACACGAAGGAGGTGCCGAGGGAGCGCTGGTTTCCCTGCATGCACCTGCCCCGCTGCCAAAGGCGTTCCGGGCCGCGCTGACGGGGGCAGAGGGGGAGCCTGCCCCCCCCTCCGCCCCCGTCGGCACCGCCGGGAGGGAGGATTCGTGGGGTGGGGGGAAGGCCCCGCCGAGGCATTTGTAATTTACAATTTAAACGAAGCACTGGGTAAGAAACAGTGGCTGAGCTTGGCCCGGCCTCAAAAAACCCCCGTTTTCTCTCAAAGTGCTCTCTTGGCAGCGGTGAGGGGTTCGGCCTGGCCGCTGGAGGGCTGTGGGAGCCCCTGCTGAAGGGGCAGAGGGGTGTTGCTGGTGAAGGAGAGAGAAAGGGTGAGGTGGAAGGTATGTTGAGGATGACTAAAGGGTGTGGGTAGGTTGGTAATGGTCCTGATCCCCTTCTTTTTTTATGACTGGTTTTGCTTTTTCACACCCAAAAAGACATGCACTGCCTTTGCACAGTAGCGCATCTTGGAGCCAAGAGAAGTCCACTGTATTGCAATGTCAAAGATGTTGCCTTCAGGTTTTCCTGAGTGATAAGGGTGAGCTTTTATTTGTGTTTAGGAAAACAGTCACTAGGCCAGGGAGCTAAATAATCTGCTTGGCTGATGGCAAAAAAATTCCTCAGTGTTTCATTCTCCCCACCCTCTCGGATATTTATCCCCACAGCCCTTCATTACTCTTAATTGTTCCGCACTAGAAAAATTCTTCCCACTTTTACCTCAAAGTGCAGAGTAAAGCAAATAGTGGTGATTCCTTGGACAAAAAATGGAAGAAATGCTAACCTTGACAAGAGCTGCCCATATTCTGTACGTATCCTCAGTCAAAGCAAGGCATTTTATCTCTTTGATGTAATGCCCAAGCTTGCAGATACATCATGTCAGGAAAGATGCTTATGGGGCGTGAGAGCTAGTGTAACTTTATTTTTGTGTCAGAGGAGCAGAGACAGGCTGAAATAGAAAACAAGGCCACTGTCCAAATGGAAACCAGAATCAAATACATATTTGGGCTTTTTGGTTTTGTTTTTTGCCTATTTCCTTCTAATTTACAGACAGAAACTAATATTCCATAAATGATCCAGTGTTACAATGGCTTTCCCTTGCTGTCATTTTTCTGTGATCTTGGGACCTCGGAAGGTAACAGCACACTTCAAAAGGTATGCAGCTATACCTTGCACATGAGAGACAGCCAGAATCTTGAGGCACAGAAGGACTCTTATTTTGGACCTGGATTAACAAGATAATCGAGCTGTATGAACTGGAGTTGTGCATGGCAGAAATAAAATCTGTGAAAGCACAGCATTATAATGCCTGTAGCCACTCCCTCTTTTTCAGGCCAAAGGCCCCATGGGATTCACAGACTGTAGCGTGCTCACCACTTGAAGCCGCTGTAGCAAGAGATGGGGAAGTAGGAATTATTTCTTATACCACACTGAGCTTCATCAGGTGGATTACTGGCTGTCTTCTGCAGTCCAACCTGCTATTGAATCCAGCCACCTGGTTGAGGTGTCCAGCATGGGGGACAGTCCGTCTGCATGGAAGATTTTGTAGTTGCTCATGTTGTTGCAGTTTAATCTCGAGGCTTCATCATTTCTTGCTGGAGCAAGGCAAAGTTCCTTCTAGCCCAGTTTTGCAGACATAATGAATTCAGGTGAAGATTGGCTTAGCTGTTTAAATTTTTTGATTTCCTCCAGAAGTTTGAACTACCTCTCATGGATTCTGCTGCAGCTACCACTAATGAAAGCTACAGGTGTAAATCTAAGATGTGATTCAGAGAATCAGTTTGCCATTTTGGTGCAGCGTAAACCATCTGTTCTGAATTCAGCACATGTAACCTCTCTCACTGATCATATAGGAAATTATGTATGTGAAATGAATAGAGGACATGCCACATACATGAACTGGGTAAGCCAATTTATAGTCTCAGTTACACTACTGTAAGGTAGTTCATTAACTTCTTGTGGTGCTAGGTTTACACCACTGATACATAGTCTAATTTAATAATATACATACAAATGCGTTTGCATTTCTGTCTTTAGCATGGTTGATCTGAGGCTTGGGAAGCCACCTTGTGAATTTACAGAGCAATCACCATTAATCCACAGAGTGGTGCTGTTGGCGTATTCTGGATGTACTGCAGCAGAATACAGATGTTTCTTTAATCTGCTTAATTTAGCTAAAGTTTTGTCCAGGTGGCATTGTAACTAAGGACAGAATTTAAACAAAATACTTTACATTTCTTTTGCAGGCACTCAGCCTCTCTGAACAATAAGGGTTCTGTTCTAATTGCAATTTCATGTATGTGGATTAGTTTTCATGTTTTTCAACTGTGCTCGTGTCATATTATTGTAGTTGTTTATAAGTGAATGTTAAGTGTTCTTCGACGCGGTGCAGGACTGAAGAGGGCTATCTGTCCTTCTCAGGTCTTCTGTCTCTCAGCATATGAGGTGGTGTGACCTCAGGGTTTTAGGTGACGGCTGTGGACTGTGCCATCTCAAAGGGCTTCCTTCAGTGTGAGACTCTGTGTACAGGGGAGCCTAGTACAGGACCCAGGGTAACACCTCTTGCTCACCAAGTGGTGTGTGATAGTCACTGGTGTCCTCTACTTCATGACTGAGCAAAAACAACACAGTTGATACTGTGTCAAACTCCTCTACATTATGCCACCGCATGCTTTTGTCTACATTATGCCATGACAGTTTAACTCTCTGAGAAGAAGAGAATACTTTGGTTCCCATGCCCATAAACTCCTGGCCTTTCTGAGGTGATTGCCAGTACCTCCTATCTATACCATTTTGTACCACCCTAAATAAGTTACTCTTACTCCTTTAGAATTTACTACTGTCTTGGTTATTGTGGAGGATTAGGCTACATTTATCTGAATTGTTGGTTCACCAGCTACAGGTCACAAGAGTCAAGTTCTTTTTAACTTCTCAGATAAATCAGCCCTTGCAGGTCTTTCTGCCCTTTCCCGAATTCCCTCTTCTGTCTATTTTGACTCCTTGACTGTCATCCTAAAAAGAGGGAAGTAACTGCTGCTTCACAAAATGATACTCTTGATTTTTCTTAAGCCTCACTGGTGAATCTAGCTTGGATCTACCCTAATTACAAAATAACAGAGGAAGTCTAGTCTTTTTGTCTTAGCTGTAAGGTAGGATTTCAGGCAGTTTGGGTTTGAGATCTCAATTGATGTGGCCAGTCCTACGGGAATCACTCTGACCTGGTTTCTAACCAGTGCTCACCTAGCTAGTTTAAAATAATTACTAGATATTTGTGTAAGTGTATTCTGAGGGTCGCATAATATATTTTATCAGGAAAACTAATTGTAATTCTGTGATGGATAAAAGATTTCTAATGGCTTTAAAATTTATACAAGGTGAAACAAGAAGACTAGATATGCTGAGAACAGAGATAGTTAATTCTTATCTGAGAAATCAAGAGCAAACTCTGCACAGGGAATCTATGTTGCTTTACAGGAGAAATGCCTTGTTTTTTATCTTTGTGAAAGACTATTATGCGTTAAAGCTGCACAGACTATATTGCAAAACACTGATGAAAACAGAGCACGTTGCCAGTGGAACACTTGGTTAATGTGCACGATGAGCCTGGCAGTCTCTTATCTCTGCATTCAGCGTGTACAGGTTTAATTTTGTAAACGCTGACTCTGTCATTCTTTCTCTGCTTAAACCTATTTTAATATATACTCTATAGTGTCCAATTCTTAACTGTTTTACCTATATAAGTGTGTCATGAATTTCATTAAAATACATATTACACTAACTTTGTCAGTGGCAAGTATTCACAAAGCTTTATTTTGTACAGTAGTTTGTTCAGTTACATCATACTTCCAAGATGTTCTGTGAGACACTGCTTTCAGTTGCCAGAAAGCTCACAGCTTTTAGAGGAGAAATTTTCCGCGTTACATACATGCTTTGGGCTGATATGTATCTAAAGTTTAAGCTCAAAAAGTTCTGCCCTTTCTGGGAATAGGCACAGGAGGATAAACAGATTCTTTGTTCTTGTTGAGAAGACCTGCATGCCTTGTAGAAAAGTTTTTGATGTGGCAGGGAGATTGCTCTTTTGCTAGCTGATGCTTTCAGTAGCTTATGCAAATGTACCTCCATCTGGCCAGGTTGGAACTTTTGAAAAAGCTTGATTTGTATGTGTTTTACAGG
The DNA here is from genome assembly GCA_013398295.1 of Chionis minor. Taxonomy (NCBI): domain Eukaryota; kingdom Metazoa; phylum Chordata; class Aves; order Charadriiformes; family Chionidae; genus Chionis; species Chionis minor. Next base: position 367,066 of record VZSF01008153.1, on the reverse strand, counting down.
TTTTACAGAGCACAGAGCTAAATTTAGCCCAGAGATCTCACTTGCAGTGAAGGTGCTGCATCCTCTCTCGCTCCTTTCCAGCTGCTATGTACACCAGTACCAGGCCCACAGAATAACAGAGCATACTTTCTTTCAGCATGAGCATTTTTCAGTACTTGTTCCCACTGTGTATGTGGAGGATCTTCTCCAGATTAGATACTAATCTAGGTGGTAGACTGGGGCAGGGAAGCCCTCGCCACTGTTGGAGAAAGGGAGATCATCAGGGCAAAGCAGCATAACGAGCTTGCTAAAGGACCGTTCACCCAGGTAGAAAATGCTTCCTGCCAGAACTTGGAGCTGAATATGGGATTTCCAATCAGTGTCTTCCCCCATTGCCAGAAAACAGCTTTGAAATCCACTGGCAAAATATGTTTCATATTTTCCTTCACTGGCTTATCCAGTTTAAGGTTAACAATTCATATGCATAAGGAACTGCTCTTTTAGCTGAAACTGAGAATCTATGTGGCCTGGAATTTCTATTTTTGCAGTGAAAGAGCAAAGTTAGTACCATTAAAAGAAATTTAACACTCCAGAGTTAAGCACTCCAGATTTGTGATGTGCAGTCATTCCTCCCCTTGCCTTGTTTCCTATGAGTCCTCCAGATTCTACAACAAATAATTCAGGGGTTCTGGGGACAGTAGCCTTATTTACCGCATAGCTTTCCTACACTCCCAGACTGTCTGTCTTCCACCCAGAATCTTGCAGAGTCTGTTTGAAAAAATAGGATGTACTCACGTACTTAAAAGCAGCAGGATACATATGGACAAAGGGGCCAAGTTTCAGCAGCTTTAGTATTCTTAGCTCCTAACTGAAGTTTTTAGACTGCAGAATGTTTGATTTTGCTTCCTTTAATATAACTTCAGAGAGGAAGAAGAGATTGGAAGATTAACTGAAGACAATCAAAACAGTAATAGAAGATAAATATTGCCCTGTTTGAAGAGAAAGTGAACCAGATATCAGAACTTTCTTAGCTGGGGGTATGGTGAGATTTAAACAGGTTTTTGTGTTTAGATGTTTATTCAATTTCTTGTAAGTTCCATGTTGTTGCCTTTTCCCATGGTTAGAATTCATGAAGAACGGAAAAGTTTTACAGAAAGGTAAGGACCTAATTGTTTGTAAGTACTTAGGTTTAGAAGATGGCCAGTGCAAAAAAAGTGTGCATCTGTTTCAATTCAAGTGACAACAAGGCATTTGGCACTGGCCAGTTTCTGGAGCTTTGGGGCTATGGTCTTTGCAGACACAACTCCATTGACTCCCTTGAATAAGCCAAATACACTCTGGCTGTTTTTACTTACTTTCCTTTCAAAATGGAATTTGGCATGGCTGCGTATCTGGTCCTGTGGGGCTCTTGACACATACTGGTGCAAAGCCCAAGGATTGCAGGTGTGGAGTGTTGCACATAACTGTGCAGGGTTAAACAGTGACAGTGATTCTCTGTAAGCAGTTGTTACATTTCTTAATTTTATGGTCATCTCTTGAACTGGGTAAATATATCTATGACTCTGTTCCATGTAGCCTTTTAACAAAGACATAAAGAAAGGGAACTATTTTCTGGCCTTTACAACATTCTCACTTTCCCATTCCTAAACGGTAGCAATAATCAGAGAGAGTATCTTTGGAAATAATTAATCTATTCAGCAATTAGGCTTTTGTTATTAGTGAATGGCTAAATTTACATGCCCACCAGTATTCTTTTTAACACTAATAGACTGAATTAGAGAAAGTCTGAAGTTCTGCAATGTGAAACTCATGGTTTACTGTACCCCTTCTAAAGAAAAGGGCCCCATGGCCTCTTCTTCCTTGAGAGCCTTTTCTGTCTTTCTTGAGTTCCTCTGAGGCAGTGTTAACACTGCATGTTAGCCAGGTGACATTCGTTTGAAAACAGAGTCCTTTTGGGAAAATTTCCCTTCTTGTATTGGATAGGACACAGAGTAGGGAAGTGGCTGGAGATGATAATTTTTCACAAATTGTTAATTCTTTTTTGGCTGACCTTGTGAAAGTATTAACGTTTGCTTTGGAAACTTTGTGAGCTTCTGTGAGAACAAAGGGCAGTATTCCGTATATTCTGCTTTCATGTTTTCAGAAGAATTTGCCTAGTTATATATCAGGCTAGATTCACCTATGAGACTGTATTAGGGTATTTGTTCCATTTCCCTGTGGTAGTCTGGACCTCCTCTACTCTGTATTTGTGTGATTCTGTTGTAAAGACAGGCAGTGTCACTGTCACACACCCTTTCTCAGGTCTTTTCTGGGACAGGGGAGGTAACCTTGGAGGTGCTCTAGGGAAACACTGCTGGTAGTGCGATTTGGATCGCACTTTCTTGAAGCCAGAGGCCTTTTATGTTAATGAAGGTAGAAATGGATCTGAAAACGTCTGAAGGAGAATCGAGACAGGATTTCTTTTCTGAAGAATGCACGAAAGTGTGCAGTTGTCTTCAGAGGGTGATAGGCTTTCTGAGAAAGAGCAATATTTCAGGATTGTGTTTGTCTTGGCTGGCTGGGGTAAGGAAGGAGCTTGATGCCTAAAAGGGGAAACCAGGAAGGAGTGTTTAACAGGAGCTTAACTGAAGGATGTGGTATGACACGAGGATAAAGGAGGTCAGGTAGAGGAGATGCAATCAAGAACAGATTTTTTTTTGTGTGTGTGTGTGTGACAAATTAATACACTCTTACAATCACTGGGATCCCACCTTCTCCTTTCCGATTGCCAGGACTTGTGTGTGGGCTCTTTCAGTGTTGTCAGTTGCCATACTTCATTAATGACCCTTAAGGGGCTAACATTAACACCTGTTTGTGGTTATTTCCTGTCACTGTTTACTCTCCCAGATGGTACAAATACAATATGCCCAGTGTGTTAGGCATTTGTCAGTAACACACTCTTTGCCAGCTAAACGCCATTCATGTTAAATTTGGCAGTCATTTCATAGCTTGAAGAATCTGTCCTGTAAGTCAAAAGCAGAAACTGCAGACAAATCTTAGAGTCACAAAATAAACAGGAAAGAAATAGACCAATTGTTTGCCTTTCGTATTATAGTTTGTTTTCATGTACTAAAAAGGTAGAACTGAGGAGAAGCAACTTAAAATCTAAATGAGTGCCTAAGACTGAGACAGGTGGCTTCAGTGCAGTTGGATAGGGTGCACTCAAGTGATCCTGAACGTATTACTTCATGACCAGAAGATGTGTGACTTTGTTCTGATGACTGAAAGCCACAGATATTGGAAGACTTTGCTGCAGAGAAGAATGTGGTCTCCAGGTCTTGAATTAAGTCTTGCTGTTGCCTTGGGAAGATATTTAAAGAAGTAACCAGAAGGCTGATAAACCGTATTTCTGGAGTGCTCTGAGAAGTCAGCCAATACTGGCCAAAGTGTTTTGTGTGTGTCATGCATGACTTCAATTTCCAGCTCTCCCAGAGCAGGCAACATGTTTTTTCTAGGACTGTAATGTGCCATGTCCATTTCCAGTTTTAAGGAAATGCTTTATATTGATAGTAATAAGAAAATCACCATATTAATGCCAACTATCTTGGCTTTGTCAGAGATATAAAAGTTCCTGACATATGCATTTGGGAATTTCTAGCCCAACAGGCAAAATTCTAAAAGATGAGTAAGTGAATACCTCTGCTAACCCATAGACCAGTTGTTCACTAAAATCATTACTATATAAATTGCTACATTCTGCACAGGAAAGGTCAAATGGGGTGCTTATGCCAACAGTGAGCCTATAGATGCATTCTTCCAGGTCGGATGATGTTATTTAGAGCTGAATTCCTGACAGCTGTGCCTTGCTGACACAAGCATTTTGTGCCAAAGCATTTATCTCTTGATTCCACATGGGCAAATATCCAAAGCTGATTATTTTACTAAACCAAGCGAAGCCATGACCTCGTGGAGTTGTGAATGCAGCCAATTATTGTTGAGGTCCTTAACATGGCACATGTCTATCTGTTGTGCATGTGTATAAATGTTAAAGTCAATTAAGAATACAAGCCAGTTTTATGCTAAATAACCAGGACCATTTAAGATACAGAGTACTGTTTTGAGTACTGTTTCTTCACTCATAAGATCTTGCACATCTGAGTGAATATTATCTTATTCACTCACCAGCTTCTGCTAGAATGGTGGATAGTTTGTCAATAATCCCGTCAAACCTGGACACTGGGCTCTTGTAAGTAAAAAGGTTCTGAGAGAGCGGATAAAGAGCAAGGCAAAACTGCAGGTGTAGAAAAGCCACTGAATAGGGGGCAACTGGAGGATCAATGAGAGGTCATCTCCCCCCAGGCTATCAGAGCAGAGAAGGTTTTTTAATACAAGGAATCCATATCACAAACAGGTAATAGGTCTATTTTACATTTTTGTGCTGCACCAACTTCATCCCCAACATGCAGGGGAGGGTACTGTATGGGTAAGGGGGCCCAACTGAGCAACCATTGCCTTTATTCTCCTTGTCATTTTGGAGTCTCTTCTCTTTGAAACAATCTTTAGGCTTTTGTGGATATGGGATATGGCTGAAGTATGTGATAGAACAAATATAAGGTTAAAGTTTTTTTTCTGTAGGTCTTATCAATCTTGATATCCAAAACTTTTACCAGTTTGCATGAAAAGCAACCTCCCCCTCCCTTTTTTCTTGTTTTATGTGGTGCCAGACTCATGCGTGTCAAGACTCCAGTGGCCATGTGCAAACTGGCTTCGTAGAAACCAGGCAATTAAAGAACTGCTTAAGAAGATGAAAAGAATTAGAAAGACAAAGACAGACAGAAAGACTCAGGGTGTCTGGCTTCAATGGTAACGATTATAATCTGAGGCTTGTTTTGTTCCCTGCAGTTTGATGCCCCTTCATTGAGATGGGTATGAAAAAATAGATTTATCTCTAAATTCAGAGAATTTTTGCAATCTGTTTTACAGTGTGTTTCTACAATGACTACTGAATACCATTGCCCAACTGAATTGGCAGCAAAGATCAGGGAGGAGATAGAAACACATACAGGACAAGCTTTGGATTTTGGAAATGCTAAGCAGCTGACTCAAAAGTTGACTTTTTGAATCCAGACGGCCAATAAAGGCTGGTTTATTTTGGAAGTGGCCTCCTGCTTCACTCTAACTCCCTACTGATTACTGAGGTTTAATTTCCTATATCAGAAGAGGTTTGTGTTTCTGGTTGTACGGTAAAGAGTGAGACTGTGGGTTTTGAGGCCCAGGCTTGGTTTCAAAAGGGTCAGAGTGGCTCCCTCTGTGTGAGGAAGCTAAGGTTTCTAACATTGCTGGAGGAGACTGTGAACTCCAGAGTAAGCCTCCTTCAGCTCAAATGTTAGACAACAATGATTACAACGTACTTAAAGCTCTGAAAGCCTTATTCAGCACGGGACTTAAAAACTGGAATCCTCCAACAATGGCTGGGCCGCAGATTTTCTCAACAGCTCAGGAATAGTTTCTCCTGTACTGGCAACACAGCAAACTCAAGTAGAGTGCTGGAGAGCTTGTTATGTTCTTTCTGCCTCCTTTATCGTTATCAGTCGTAAAAACTAAGTAATTGGTAATTAGATGACAATTTAAGTGCTGATAAATATTGAGAAAAAATGGGATCTGTGTGGCTCTTTTCACAGGCTGTGATGAGATGGTTGTCATGATGGGGTGCGTGTGTATGTGTATTCACAAAGCAACAAGGCTAAGATGCTATTTACAAAATTCAGGCAGAAGTGAACGAATTTGTGAGAGTTATTTCTTTTCAACTTGGATTAGCATTGAGAAGTGCTTGCAATGGTCACCTTTACAGGTCTGTTTGGTCCATCTGTTCTGTATCTCACATAAATATCTTGCCTGATTTTGAAAAAAAGTAAACAAAATCTCATAGAGGCACAGAGCCTGAGCAGGAAAAGATGGGACCATGTCTGCTATTCCTTCATAGAGGGCTATGGAAACTGTATGGGATTCCAGATCTTTCCCTACAAGTTGACTCACAAATAATAAATGAGACATCCTTCTGTCATTAGTGGAGACCTGTCTCTCTCAGGCATGCCATTGCCAATGTCTGCTCAGGGCAGTCTTCATGACAGTCACTAGATTAGTAAGAGAGCTGAGAACACTGTTGGTAGTCTTGGGCAAAAGGAGCATCATAAAAGGCACTGTTTTGCCTGGACATAAGTTTGTGACCTCAGTGCAATGAACATTTTTCAGTATGGTGATAGGATTTTCCACATGCCAAAGCCCACTTTCACAAGTTTGACTCCTTTTTACTTTTAATCACTGCTACTCTCTGCTTTCTCGCTCCATATAACACACATTTTTTTATCAGCAGCAAGTGGGATCACTTTGAATATGCTGTTATCTGTAGTTTTAATGATGTCTTTGTACTTTGATGTGAATAATACGTTCAGCATGATCCTGTGCCACAGATTATCATCAAAACAGATTTCCCTCTGGAGAGTCTTTGGCTTGGCTATAACACCAGACATTTTTTCTCAAAGGTATTAAGAAGATTCATTAAGGACAAGGCTAGAAGGGAGAAAGAAGTTCCTGAATTTTCAGTGCAGGGAGACCACTGAAGTGTCTGGAGTAGGTTTCTGTTGTTACTGATGAGGGTGGACAGGAACTGCCATTCTGTCTGACTCGAAAAGAACTTGCATTACTGTTCCTGAGCCATAGGCTGCCTTTACAGCTTGTATGCACTTTTGTGTCCATGTACACCTGCCGTTTCCGAATTGTGCCATCCCAAGAGCATTCTAGATAAACTCAATAGCTGTGTCTATGCTGTGAAATTCAGGTGGAACATTCCCAGCTACTGGGGATTTTGCCTGTGGTCATAGAATGGTTAGAGTTGGAAGGGACCTTAAAGATCATCAAGTTCCAACCCCCCTGCCATGGGCAGGGACACCTCTGACTACAGCAGGTTGCTCAAAGCCCCATCCAGCCTGGCCTTAAACACTTCCAGGGATGGGGCCTCCACAACTTCCCTGGGTAACCTGTTCCAGTGCTTCACGACCCTCACAGTAAAGAACTTCTTCCTAATATCTAATCTAAATCTCCCCTCTTCCAATTTAAAACCATTACCCCTTGTCCTATCACTAGACTTCCTGACAAAGAGTCCCTCTCCAGCTCTCCTGTAGGCTCCCTTCAGATACTGAAAGGCTGCTATCAGGTCTCCCCGGAGCCTTCTCTTCTCCAGGCTGAACAGCCCCAGCTCTCTCAGCCTGTCCTCATAGGAGAGGTGCTCCATCCCTCTAAGCATCTTAGTGGCCCTTTGCTGGACCTGTTCCAACAGTTCCATGTC
>VZSF01008153.1:268230-358998 GCA_013398295.1 Chionis minor | reverse complement strand
AGTTAGAGCCCTTGCCAGTGAAGACTGACGCAAAAAAGTCATTCAATACCTCAGCCTTATCCATACCCTGGGTGGCCAGGTCTCCCGTTTCCTTCTGGAGAGGGCCCACAGCCTCCCAAGTCGTACCTTTTTCCCTGACATAGCTATAGAATTTTTTCTTATTGTCTTTGATGTCCTTGGCCAGATTCAGTACTCTTAGGGCTTTCGCCTGCCTGAAACTCGGACAGTTTCTCTATATTCCACCCAGTCTACCTGTCCTTGCTTCCACCCTCTGTAGGCCTCCTTTTTGATTTTGAGCTTATCTAACACTTCCTTATTCATCCACGCAGCTCTTCTGGCTATTTTGCCTGACTTTTTCTTTTTTGGGATGCACCTCTCCTGAGCGTGGAGAAGGTGATCCCTGAACACTAACCATGGTCAGAGAATGTTCGAGTCTTCCTTGCTATAGATCGGGCCCACTCCAACTGGTGTTCTTCCCAAGCTCTTCCTGGACACACAAAAAAGGCCCAGGGACCATTTACAACAGACTGTTCATGTGAGTTTGACTATTGTGGAAGTGGGCTGTTCCATTCCCGTTCAGAGCCTGGGAATGCTACTGGGTTTGTATAATTTAGCCAAGAGTGATACATCCACAGTCATGCTCGATGCAACTTACTGCCCCAGCGTACTGTACTAGCAGTGCTGGCTGTGGTGTCTGAAAGTTGAGGCCCTTTTCTCTCCTCATCTCCCACCTGTATGTGAAGAAGTAATGGCCTCATGACTGCTGTTATTTGTAGCGGTGATAACTTTATCTGCCGTAATAGGTCCCTGATACTCCTTTTTCCCTTGTTCATGTGCACAAACCAGGGAAAGACTCCCAAGGAAGACAAGAGTTCGATTTTGCTTGAGCTGGCAGCATTGTCCTTGGCTGTTCACAGAGCATTTCCAAGCACAAGCAGCACGTTCAGGTGCGGGCTCCACAATGTACTTGTTCATTTGGAGTTAACCCAACCTGCCTATTTTGGCATCGTGATACAGAAGCAAGAAGGGAAATACAGATATCCAGCACTGATCGGATTTCTGAAGGGCTGAAGACCCAATATGTCCTCTTTTATGTAAAGGCTTACCAGTGGACTCAGCCTGTTGAGCTATATATTTGGGTCCTCAGACATGACCTTATGCATCTTTTTTTGAAAATACCGGCTTTACTTGGTGTGGTTTGTTTAAACTAAAACCCTTTTCTTCCCTAAGATGCTTCCTAGAGCTCTGGGGTAGCCCTCCTTCTTCTGCTCTCTCCCTGGAATTCATCTGGGATTACAGCCTAGAGGATGTCAGTAATAGGGCTGCTTGTGCCAATGAACTGATTAGTAAAAGGCTGATAGATTCCTCACAAAGACTTGTTCCCTGTGGTAAGGTGACTGTCTTCATAGGCATGATGGTATCTGAGGGTCTTTGTGATAGAGACAACTGCCTTTATCCATACTTTTTTTCCCTGAAATCTTCAAGACTTTACTTCACCTCTTGTTAGTGAGAGTGATAACTTTCAAGTTCTTCCTGCCCTTGTTGGTGAAGTTTTCCCAAGCATTATTGAACTGGTTATTGGGGCGGACAAGGAGATGGGCACTGACAACGTGTCACGCCACACTCAGACATGCTCAGAAGAGGTGTGTGGGGGGGGTGACGGTGGCTCAGATTCGCAGATCCCCAGCGGTGTGGACTAAGGTGAGACAACTCTGAAGGTCTGCACACAAACATTTATTAGCTTAACTAAGTCCATGATAATTGGTTCAGTATGTGACAAATTGTGGTAAGCAGTAAAGTACACCTTGTATTACTTAACAGACACACAACAGGTTATGGTAGGCAGTACTTGGCATCAGATACGCAATGAATTAAGCGAGCAGTGTGGTATGCCTTGCATTATTTGCTTAACTCTGAGAGAGATCGATCACCGTTCCTGGTTCCAGCCTGGGTCCAGCCAACGGGGGCTGGAGTGGGTAGTCTCTGGTTCATAGGAACGCTCTTCTGGGAAGAAATTCTTCCACCACCGCCTAGGTGCACGTATCTTCCCCTTTTATGTTCGCCTTATCAGTATGACCCTCGCCACTATTATAATCACAGTTTTGTCTTAGGTTTCCCACCTCCCCAGGTGGTAGGAAGCATGATTTATGTGCTATGGTTAAACATAATATGCATTTCACAGATAATGAGGCAAGGTCATTGATTGCACTCAATGCTCCCAAAACAGTGAACTAACAAGCTTCACAAGTTGAGCAGACTATTGTCTTTCAAAAGGCTTTCTCCCTCCTGTGTTATTCAGATGAGTTTCTCCCCACCTGAGTCACACAAGAGGTAAGCCCAGCGTTATCAGTTCTTTGTCAAGGCCTGCATCTTCCAGACTCTGCCTTGTCCACCCCTCGGCTACAGCTTCATTGCAAGGTACTTGAGAGCGTCTGAGACATTGAGAGGTTGGGAAGGCCTCTGCCTCCACCCCCTTCCCTTTATCTCTCCTCAGGCTGCTTCTCTCAGTCTTTGTTTTGGGGAGTTCACAAGTCCTCTCTTACAACATGTTGCCTGCTTCCCCCTTTGAACTCCCTCTGCAGAGTCTCTGTGTGTGGAGTTAACCAGTGTCCCCATCACAGTGTTTTCTCTCCAAAACCTTCTCACCTACACAAGATTCTCCACTGGTGAATCAGAGATGACTGAGATTGGAAAAAACATTCATCAATAAAGCCTCATATAGGAAATCATCACCTTAACTACAGAAGAACTAGTGCCTCCTTATAACAATTACAAGTTTCTCAGTGCCAAAACTCCATGAAGATTTCAATAAAAGAGAAACAGAGCTTTTTCACAGAGACATCTTCTGTGTTCCAAAAAACAAGTTAAACAATGAGACCCTTTAAAATGAATTGGTATTCACTGAAATGAGTTTCTTCCCCAGGGAGAAAGGCCAATCAGCTAAAGGAATTTTTTTGTCTGTGTGTGGAAACGAAGGTAGTAAAGTCTAATTTGCTTTGCGGGAATGGTGGTGGCACATAACTCTGATGTGCCCTTAACTGTCCCTGTGGGTATTTTTTCTGTTATTTTGTGAGTAAAGTTTTTCCGCTGGCATGTTGCATTTCTCCTTCCTCCCATGAAAATAGTCTAAGAGATATGGAAACTGTGGTATGCATTATTCTTCAGTTTCACACAACTGAATTGAATAATTTTTACTATGGTTTTGGTCTTTGTTCTGCCCTCTTTTCTATTAAAACTCGATGCTAAACAGCTGTTTGACTGGCATGAACGGTGCTTCTACTTTACAAGACACAACCTGTGTTTAGTTATTCCTAGGGAAGGAAGGCATTCTTTCATGAAATCTGTAGGAACAGACCTATACCATTTTTTGATGTAAGACCATTTATACAAGTTATGGATTTGCTATAGTGGGGAGGGTTTTGTTACTAAGATATCTGGTCCCAGGGATTGCTTTTGGCTTATTCAGCGTTCTGTGCTTAGTATTTTTTTATGATGGGGCTGGTGCTTTTTTGAGGCATTTCTTCATACAGTGCTTTGGATGTTTTGCTTTGACTGAAGTTTCTTATTCCACCCCAGTATTCTTATTTCCTCCTTCAATGATTTTTTGGCTCTGGTAGCATTTGGACAATTTTTTTTCTCTCCCTTTTTAGGTCTTTCTTCAAAATTCCAGCTTCCCATTCAGTATGCTGTAATATTTCTCTGTTTCATTCCTTCTGTGTGCTGCTCTGTGTTTTTTGTTGGTTTTATTTACTTGTGAAAACTCTAGAAAATGTTTAAGCTGTTAGCTCTCTTTTGTCCTTTTGCAAATAGTGTGTAGTGACCCTGAAAGTTATTTTGGAGTTAATACATGCCCTGCAAAACCAGCCATTTTAAGAATGCTTATTTCCCTTTAGATGAAGCATCTTTCACTAGCTATTTATATTCATCATTTTAGTTTATATTTGCATTCACAAATTCACATTTTTTCTTTAAAGTTCAGTGGTTCATCCTGCAAGACATGCTAGAAGCATTTTATCTCTTATCTCTTATCGCAAAAGTCATGTGTAATTACTTCATATTTTTATTGAAAATACAAGTTCTTCTTTTTGTGTGTTGTGGTAGGGAGTAAGCTAAATGACAGACAAATGACACATGCTTCACAGGGCAAAGTCTTATTTTTTGTACCTTATGGACTGACAATCCATCATGAGTAATATTTAGTTATTTCTCTGCAAAGATATAAGTGGCTCCACCATCTGAAATGCAGACTTGGGAGTACTGTGTTTCTGATGAAAGAGACTTTGGACCGAATTTGACCTGTTTGGACTGTTTAATAGTGATGGGGGTGCAAAAATACATACAGTATGTTCTGTGAAGAGTCTTTTCTTTCCACACGACCTGCTCATCTATAAATAAGAAGATTAAATAAATTACAGGGAAGCGAATCTTTGAGATCTGTAGGATTAGAAGAAGATTGGCCATTGACTTCAAAGAGAACTAAGTGCTTTTTGAACATCTTGCCTCTGAGATTATTTTTGTGAATGTTTGCATAGCTGGACAATGGTCAATACGCTACAAATCTCTGACAGCAGAGATTGACCCAAATTCTTTGCCTTTGTCAGGGAAGTTTCACGGCTTTCACTTTGCTTTATCAGCAGAGAAGCTAGGTTTTGTTCTCTGAACTAAGGTTATCAATATTTGGAAAAACTTGTGAAATGTATGTCATTTTCTGGAAGATGTTTTAGAAAGCTACATGGGAAATCATTATAAACTATTAAAAAAAGAAATGATTCAGAGATGTCTGTTTATTGTCGCTTAACCCAAAACTATTTGAGACACCACAGCTCCAGTGAGTAGGTTTTGTGCAAACTTTTGTACTGTTTAGTGGCTGATGACTTCTCTTGGCTTGTATTTTACTTCATTTTTAACCTCTGGACAGCACTGGAAAAGGGAATGGTTATTCTGCATTAATCATTCCTGACAGTGAAAAGGCAATCTGGTCATTTGGAAATGACACAATAAATTCTTGACCCTCACGACAAAGCTTCCAGGGACTTTAAATGGGCCATGGCCATGCAAACGAGTACATTCCTATACTGTAGGGCAGCATCTTGACGTGGACTCAGTAGCTACAGCACCCAAAATGACTGTCAGCATCTGCTCTGTGGTCACTACCCAAGCCCTGGCTCCAGAAAGTTCTTCCTCCTGCTCTGGCCCGTTTTACTCAGTACAGGTGGTACATCATTAGAACTTCTCCCTGTTCTCTTTGTCCCACAGAAACTGCCCATGTGCAATGAAATACTGCCCTCTGGGGCACAAGGAAAACTCCACATGAGTATAAAATCTTCCTCTTCCTGCATGTGATGCCTTAGAAGCAACTAGCACCGAGACCATGCTCCAGAATGGGGATTAGCACTCAGTCAACTTGCTGCAGGCTGCTCAGTATTTTATTGGTGCAACTTGGTATCAGCAAGGGACTTTGCTCCTGACACAGCAACACCACATACGCAGAGGCCCAGCAACCTCATGTTTTTCCGGCAAAGCCACCAGAAAGCCCTGTTGAGGGGAGCTTTGCTGGCAGCAAGGGCCATAGGCGGCTCCTGGTCTGTCAGGGAGGACAGGAAGCTCTCCCCCAGGAGATGGAGTATTTCAGCTGCTTGGCTCTCTGTGTTCTCCGAGGTATCACGACTGACACTTCCCTCTCTCATACCTTATTTGCAGGTTGCACTGTTACTGTCCAGAAGGCTAGAGTCAGCAGACTTGATTTTCCTGTGATGTTTACATACTCTTCTTATCACCTTGGGTATTACTTCACTTCCTTATCTTGGATGTGCTTGGTACATGAAGGTACCTGACCTCCCTTCTGCTTTCCTCTGCCTGCCTGCCTTTGTTGGTAACTGCAGCTGTAATTTCTACATTCTCCTTCCATAAGAAACTCCTATGTAGTTTTATAATTTTCTTCCACAGTTTCTTTTTCAGTCCTATTGTAGTTCATAGAGGTTTCTGCTTGCCTGGAAATCTGTTCCTAAAATCTCAGTCGTCCCTACAGGTAGTGTGGGTCTTGGCCTATATATCCATCCCCAGTATATATATAATCGACCTTTACATCAGACCTAATTATTCATAGGATCATATGACAGAGAAACTGGGGGGAAGGGGAGGTCGTAGTCCCTTGTCTTATTTTTCCAATAACTTCTGACTGTTTGTTGTCAGGTATTCCTACTTGTCTAGTTTTAAATACCTTTTTCATGTGGTCAGCATATAAGCCAACTGAATGACTTTCACTGTTTCGGAGAGTTGGCTTTTTTTTTTCCCTGGTGAGAATCTTGACTTTTCTTTTCTCACTTTTTCTCTTTACCTGTTTTTGCATCCTCCACAATAAGGTTTCTACTGTTGCACTTAAAACTCCTCCAATATTTTTGTAGGTGTCTTTATTGTCCTGTCCTTGTAATCTCTTAGCCAAGACATTAATATTTTATTCTTTTATTGCTTCCTTGCATGCCAATCCTTTCATCCCAGGTCCTTGCTGTAGTCTTTAATGATGTCCCTGTAACACGTAAATTATTTCTTGTGTTTGGAAATACGGAGAGTACTGTACTGGAGATATGAACCAACCCCTCAACTTGTGTAAGTATCACAGAATCACAGAATCACGTAAGTGGGAAGAGACGTTTAAGATTGTAGAGTCCAACCATAAACCTAACACCGTCCCTCAGCAACACATCTACCTTTCTTTTAAATACTTTAATACTTCCAGAGACAACGATTCCACCACCTCCTTGGGCAGCCTGTTCCAATGCTTGACAACCTTTTCCGTGAAGAAGTTTTTCCTAATATCGAATCTAAACCTCCCCTGGCTTAACTTGAGGCCATTTCCTCTTGTCTTATTGCTTGTTACTTGGGAAAAGAGATTGTCTCCCACCTTGCTACAACCTCCTTTCAGGTAGTTCGAGAGAGTGGATAAGGTCTAATCTCAGTCTCCTTTTCTCCAGGCTAGACAATCCCAACTCTCTCAGCCGCTCCTCATAAGACCTGTTCTCCAGACCCCTCACCAGCTTCGTTGCCCTTCTCTGGACACACTCCAGCACCTCAATGTCTCTCCAATACTGTGGTGCCCAAAACTGAACACAGTGCTCAAGCTGCGGCCTCACCAGTGCTGAGTACAGGGGCACAATCACTTCCCTGCTCCTGCTGGTCACACCATTCTTGATACAGGCCAAGATGCCATTGGCCTTTGGCCACCTGGGCACACTGCTGGCTCATGTTCAGCCAACTGTCCACCAGGACCCCCAGATCCTTTTCTGCCAGGCAGCTTTCCAGCCACTCCTCCCCAAGCCTGTAGTTTTGCCTGGGGTTGTTGTGACCCAAGTGCAGGACCTGGCACTTGGAGTTGTCAAACCTCATACAATTGGCTTCAGCCCATTGATCCAGCCTGTCCAGCTCTCTCTGCAGAGCCTTCCTGCCTCCAGCAGATTAAATTTCCCGCTTAATTTGGAGTCAGTGCCGTTCACCACAACTCTCTGGGCTTTGCCACCCAGCCAGTTTTTAATCCAATGAGGAGTCCACCTGTCAATGCCATGGGCTGCCAGCTTCTCTAGCAGAATGCTGTGGGAGACTGTGTCAAAGGCCTTACTGAAGTCCAAACAGACAACATCCACAGCCTTTCCTTCATCCACCAGGTGGGTCACCTGGTCATAAAAGGAGGTCAAGTTGGTCAAGCAGGACCTGCCTTCCGTGAACCCATGTTGGCTGGGCCTGATCCCCTGCTTGTCCTTCACATGCCACGTGAGTGCACTCAGGATGAATTGTTCCATGATCTTTCCCGATACCGAGGTCAGGCTGACAGGTCTGTAGTTGCCTGGATCCTCCTTCTGGCCCTTCTTATAGATGGGCATCACATTGGCAAGTCTCCAGCTGCCTGGGACCTCCCCTGCTGACCAGCACTGCTGATAAACGATGGAGAGTGGCTTGGCAAGCTCCTCCGCCAGCTCCCTCAGCACTCTTGGGTGGATCCCATCTGGCCCCATAGGCTTGTGACTGTTCAGTTGGCGTAGCAGGTCACTAACTGCTTCCTCCTGGATTATGGGATGTTTATTCTGCTCTCCATCCCTGTCTTCCAGCTCAGGGGGCTAAATACCCTGAGAATAACTGGTTTTGCTATTGAAGACTGAGGCAAAGAAGGAAGTAGCTACCTCAGCCTTTTCCTGATCCTTGTTGGCAACCTTCCCCTCCGCAGTCTTCCTCATCCTTGTTGACAATCTTCTCCTCCCCTTGTTGACAATCTTTCCCTTCCTCCCCTAAGTAGTATCATTAGACTGAAAGTCCAGTGGCAATTTAAAAGCTCCGCAGGTAAGGCTGTATGTTTACAGTATCTGAAAATTAGAGGCCCATGCCTATATTCATTTTACGTCAAAATTTCCCTGACTTCATTTGGATTTTTGTGTCTATAAAGGAGTCTTAATTTGCCTTTAGTGTTGGATGTTACATATATTACAGGGCCAGAAAAGACTGCTCTGAGCCTTCTCAAAATCCCTCTCATTTAATATATCAAAGGATCACACTTGTTGACCACGGTGTTGAATTGGAAAGCCGCATTCACTTGATTAGCCATCGGGAGCTCAAATCTTTTTCAGCTGCTCCATCCAGAGCGGACTCCCCCTGCTCTTAGTATGGCCTATGCCTCATTTTATTCCTAGACAGATGAGCCTACAGCTAGCTATCTTGAATTAAACATTGTCTTTACCATGTTCCTTACCCAGGAATGATCCAAATTCAGTGGCAACCTGATCTTGTCATTATTTTGTGGTAGCCCAAATTTTATTTCAGTGCCATATTTTACTGCTAGTGAATGCACTTAGTAAATATACTGCATTTCCCCCAATAATGTTAATAATTTGTGCAAAAACCTCTTGCAAAAACCTCACTTCCAATTATTCTGACTTTATTACATGCTTCCTTTGGCTGTTCCTTGATAAGCGTATAAATTTGGCATTGGCTTTGGTGCCAGCAATGTAGTGTGTCCCCAGAAGCTGGCAGGCACCAGTGCCTCTCTTTTCTTCGTAATCACATACTGGGAATCACCAGCCCCATGCAATTAACGTACGTGCTGCCTCCCACCACTGCTCCAATCTGCTGTCCCAGCCCAGCACCCACTGACATTTCTCTGACTGCCCAGGACACCCATTTGTTGGTCCTCTCCTGCAGCATTTTGTTTTCATCCAGTCCTCTGTAATTTCCATCATATTCTAAAACACCTCGATACATGAGCATGAACACTTCATCCAAACCTTTTGTACAGGTTTTTGATGCCAGTTTTTCATATCTGTTTTTAGTTTTGTTTTTCAAAAATTACTTGTTTTAATAGCTGTTAAAAAAAATAATCCCCCAGATTCTTTTTTTTTTTGTGAAATGGAAAGTATTTCTTGTGCCAGGAGAGAAATTTGTCTCTGGCCAAAGCCAGCTATAAGATGAAGTTATACTGCATATTTCTGGGTTTTGTGTGTTACTAACAATAATTGAATTTTTGTCTGGCTCTGGAATGTCTCTGTTACTGGGATTCCTTTCACTCTTAGTACTCTTAGAAATCTCCGTACTGTCTTAAGCTCTCCATGCTACTGATTTATTTTATGTCCTTTTGTCATTCTAGGAAAGTTCTGTAAACCTGGCTTGTACTTTCCTACCTATCAACTTCTTTCTTATTTACAGTGGAATTTGTGCACTTTATTTTTAACATTAAGAAGGAAGAAATTTTTGGGGGGCAATATTCTTTAATGCTGTTTTTCTTAACTTTCTAACTGAAGGTTCCCTTCGCTGTCAGCTTCCTTTGCCCATGAGGAAAAATTTTGACACTGTGTATTTGAGTAGAATAAACTTAGCAGTCTCTGGCACCACATCTTCATCTTCCCCCCCCCTTTCCTTTTCCTCCAGTTCTCTCCTATTCCTGGTACCTTTGAGCATCAGATAACAGACCATAAAGTGGGATCACTCCCATTTTTGTGCTTTTCTTTTTCTTCATGTTTGAGGTTCATTTTTTCTCCTAACTTCTTGTCAGCATGACCATAAGTAAGCAGACAGGCGCAGCAGGAAGCAGGAGTTGTGCTATAGGGATTATGCTCCAGGGGACGCTGCATGCTGTTTTCCGATATGATTAATCAGGTGAAATGCACAGGGCTTTGTAGTCTGAAGAAATCCATTTTGAAAGGGGGTCTGTTTGGTTACCACTGAGTTAGGAAGGTGAGGATTTCCCCTTTCCCCCACTTGCAGAGATTTCAACAATTAAAGGACAAGGGGGAAGTATTTCTAAGTAAAGTTAAGGCATGAAAGTGGGAAGGGTAGGCAGGCTCAGCAGCCAGGCTTTGATTTGTATGCCGCAGGTCTTCGGGTGGAAGGTGGCAGGGCTTTTGTAGCCTGAGGCAAATGCAGGCTGGGAATGGCCCTGGGCCAGGCTCTGGGGTTGGAGGACTTGGCTTTTGGAGAGCTGTGGCATCGCCCTCAAGCCCTGTGGTATCCAGAAACCTACTGGGCAAATGCGGCCATGGCGAGCCATGGCCAGGGCATGCGGGAGGAGTGGTCCATCTGTCCCGCTCTACACAGAAAGGCCCCACTTTGTTTAGGTTGGTTGGTTGCTTGCTTGGTTTTCAAAGGTGAAAAGAATGAAAAAAACAAACTGTGGCCCTGTGATGGCACAAGGCTCATAAAACCCACAGTGTGGCAGCAATGGCCACCCTCCCTGTGGGATAGGATTTCGTTTACAGGGTCTTCATGTAGTTAGTATAGTCTAGTGACACTTTTCAGAGCTGAAGGAATTACAAGGGGAAATGAAAACATTGGGAAGCCCTAACAGGGAACAGGGCCTCAAGAGAACCTGTAGGAGATGCAGACATGCCTGGTCCCGTTCATCTTTCTGGTATGCTAGGGAGTCTCTATGTAAAGGAGAGCCCATGCTGGGGTCAGGATATGCTGTGATTTACCTGAGAAGTGCCTCTGGTGCTTTCATTCCCAGTGCCACTGAACAGCAGCATAGGCTATCCTAGGAGCCATCCACTACAAACATTTGTTGTTAAAAACAGGTTAATTGCTTCTTTATTTGAAGGACTGGAATAAGACTGGCACCTCCAAGAGTCAGGAACAGCTCAAGAAGAAGGATTAGTAGTGTCCTATCATTATTTGTTTTGGCATATGCAGAAGTAAAACATAAAAATTCTTGGATGTGGCCCAGTTTAATCTTAGGTCAGGGAAAGCTCTATATTCTTCCAACCTGGCTATTTTAATTGTATTATAAAAATATCCCTGCACGTTCGGCCACATTTTGACCAGACCAACTTCGCTGTAAAACATGTCATCCATTTACGAGTTTTTTTAGAGTGAGAAATATGGAAATGAACAGCTTTACTTTCTTTAGCTCTCTAAAGTACAAAACCATTTTTATTTTAGATTTGTAAAAAGAATTCTTTCTCTCATGTGGGACCCTCTCTGCCAAACTAGGCACCTCAGCATGGTCAAAGACATAAACCTTTCCAAATGCTTCTAGGGAGCTTGAAATGAGGTCATGTGAGTGCCATGTCTTTTATAATAAAATATTGTAGGAAGAACACTGATGGAAAAGAAAAAAAATCTCCTGTTTTGAGAGGAAATGCCTTTACATATACACTGACAGGAGTAGAAGGGGCCTATAAGAAAATACAAATGATTAATAGTTTTTAATAAATATTTACAACATGTATTTTAGCAGGACTGTACAAATATAAACTGGTTCCTTTGCCACCTGCAAAACAATTGTCTGGTTTTATTTTTAATACCTATGGGTAGGTAGTACAGGAAATTTTTACTGATTAGGTGAATCCTAATACATGGGAATATTTTCATTGCTGTGTTTGGAAGCTCTGTAATTGTGCTGGAAAAAAAGAAATACTGGGCAGACTGAAGTAGTGCTTGTATGATTATTTCTAACATGCCTAAAACTTTCTGGATCCCTGTTCTTAAAGATATCACCGGAATTCCTGGGTTCTGTTTGGTTTTCTTGGGCGTTTGTGTATTAATAGGGGACTGGGAGGTGTATTGGGTGTAAACCATCAATGTAAATAGTTCTTGAGCAGACCTTTCCATTAGTTTGACAAAAAAGTTCGTGGTTTTGTAGTGTTATGATTTTTAAGAGATTTGGTTCTGTGCAGTGATTAACGTGGAACAGTTGGTACCTTCTTATGTTAGTCTTTTAAAGTTCTCATAGGTAAGAAAGTGACAGTAAATCACAGCATCCACTGAGTGCAAAGATATGTTCTTTGTCAGATTTATACAGCTACTCCGAGACTTTCTGTGCAAAGAGGATCTTGGCTCTCAGTAATACCTGCAAAACATTTCCTGAAGTGAAGCAGCTATCAGTACACCAGAAAGTGAGAAATCTCAGTTGGGAGCAGGTAATGGTCCTGCAATAGGGACTGAAAAACTGCCTGAATCTGCTCCCTCCATAGCAAACTGCTAGGTAACACATTACTCAATGCAGTTTTCACTGGCCATATAGTACTGCTGAAAAGTCCGCCCCTCCTCCCCCTTCCCCCCAATTTTTTTTTGTTTGTTGTTAATGTGAGAGAGGTCCAATACATGTGTACAGCTATAAGCATGAAGCAGTGTCTGCAAAGCTAATGGAGATGTCTGTACTGTTGGGTCGAGCAGAGCTTGGATCTGATTTTCAGCAGCTGTTTGTGTCAGCTTACCAGTGTGTACACAAGGAACACAACTGCGCCCACAGGATTGGCTGTATGGTTCGTTTCAAGTGAAAATCACAAGTGGCCCTGAGGCAAACAGGAGAGCAATGATAAGGCAAGTAATACATTAAGATATACAAATATCAAGATTTATGGAATTGTTCCCAAGTCTCCATGGCTGCATTTTTGCTTATTTGACATTAATATAAAAGACAATGTACAGTCAGACCAGGGGAGAATACAGACTTGGACAGTTTCGTTGGGCAAGTCAATTCGTTCTGAGAAGTCATTAGTCATTGGGCCTAAGTCATCGTCCAGGTTTCATGTTTTAAATATGAATCAATACACAGTGGTCTCCAAATGTTCTAGATAGCACTTGGGAGGGAGAATTACCATGCACATTTTGTATGGTAAATAGAAAATATAATTACTTAAACCAGGTGTAAACAATGTTGTGGGTGGCTTCAGTTTTGCAGAAATATCATGCCTGGTATTTTGCATTTCACTTTAGTTCGTAAGGCAGTTCCACAGCTAGTGGAGATCGAACGTATTCCTCTGTGATCGGTAGAAGGAGCACAGATTTCACCAACTCATGATGTCAAGTTGAACCTGCCGAGGAGATAGTTTGGCCTGTCACTGGTTGAAACAGACATGGGTAAATACATTCTCCAAAAGCAGCTTTTATTTGCACAAGCAAGAGACGGATGTTTTGAGTTCTTCTTACCAATTATAGGCCTAAAGTGTAAAAAACCCTGGGTCACTGGTTCGGATTTTGACCTTTCCATTCATAAGAGAAAGACTGAGCTCTCTGAGGATATACTAACACATGAAGGCCAATGATTTCTCTCATTTTAGCTCTACAGGCTATCAAAAAGTAAAGTAACACAACACACACTGGCTTCAAGGCATGTAAAACAAAACATGTGTCCAGTACTGTATACACAGAGTGAAGAAAATGTTTCAGGAGAAAGGCAGCACTTCAGTGTTTGACATTGGTAAATAAACATTGTGGTAACTTTGACCAAGAAAGATTGTGATTTTTTCATTCACATGTGACGAGTGTTACTCTTTTATGCCACTGTTTCAGTAACACTATGCCATGTATGATACTCCAGAATAATCAGCTAATGAGGCATATTTTAAGTGAGATGAAAGAGAGGCAGCATGGCCGTGTAAATACCCAAGCTCCTAAGTGAGCTGTGTGCTTTATGTGCCATGGCTATTTCTGGGGTCCAAGGTCAGCAGCTCTCACTGTGAGCAGAGGACTTGTCATGCTGGAGGACTTGGAGGCAAAACTGCTGCCTCCTAGGATTGCTACCCGTGTCTGAGCGCTGAGGCAGGTGGATTGCACAAAGCTGAAAGGAGACTTTCCTCCATTCCTGGAAACTTCTGTGCCCCACACCCACCTGGGCATAGGGAAACGGAGAGGTCCAGGGTGAGATCCCAGAGGGATTTTTCCAAGAACTAGGCTGGCCTGCAGTTGGGATGCATCAATAGCCTATTCTATGATCAGTGTCCATGAGCTGGTACTTGGGGATTGGAAATATGATGGATCACCAGAAATCCCAGCCATGCCTGTGTTGCCAATTCACTCTAACAGGCTCAACTGGATTGGAGTGTCTGGACGAGCTGCTCTTAGCCCTGTAGCTCCCTTTGATGTGCAGAGAATTAACTACCCATGGTTCAGCAGCACATTCAAGCAGCCTTATTGTGAAGTGCAGCTCTAATGCCAGGCCAGGGTTATCTGCCTCTCCCAGACTCCCTGCTCACTTGTGCAAGGTCTGGCAATGAGGCGGTGCAGCTGCTGGCAGCTCCAGTGGCTGGCGAGGAAAGATTTGGGGCTTCAACTTTGAATGCCCAGCACTGCTGTTCAGAAGGACCCTGTTCTCCCCCGTGCGTGAAGCCAATGAGCTTGCTCTATTCAGTGAAAATGTTATTGTATTTTTTAATGAAAAAACAGTCTTTGCTGACTGAACAGGTTTGCCTGTGTTCTGCTAGCTCTAGTAACACTGCCATGTGGAAAGTGATCAGCCCAGGAGTTTTAATAATATGTGGAGCTGCAGCTTTGCTTTGCAAGCAGACAGATTGTAATAGTGTCTGCTGAAACTATTCCTGCCAAAACAAACACCATGAGAGATTTCTTTTCCATGTACCAAAGTCTTGCTTTAGCACTTGCCAGGGAACCCATTTTACTTTTCCTGTCTTCTCTTCTGCCTGTGCTGGACAAATAAAAAAGGCACTGCAGATAGGTAACTGTCAGTCACCATCTTGGTACTGGAGGACTGCCTGACAAGCTGTGGGCTGCAATCATTTATGTAGTTTTCTCTGTATATTCGGGAAGGGCTTTACTCTTTCGTTTCAGCGCTTTTATAAGAGCTCAGGGCTGGGGCCTGCATTTTTCTGCAGTAAGCTCACAAAATTGGATTCCCCTCGGACTTGCAAACCTTGGCCACATTCATATTTTACGTGAGCCACGCTGTGCAGCTGATTCTTCTGGTGTTTATTTTTCTTGATTTAAAATAATTCTTATTTCCCTCAGAGGAAACCTTGCCTGTTAATGACTGCTAGCTATAACATGCCAGCAGCTATCCTCAGGTCTTCTCCCATGGCTCTGTCTCACCTCATCCATCAACCCCAGACATGAGGTCAGAGGTTGCCATCAAGTGGGGGAAAAAATCATGCTTTTGAGGAATTGAATTGTTTTGCTTAAAAACTTTGTCCTGAGGTTAGCTATTTGGGCCTCCTTGGCTGAAGTGGTCTTCTCTCCTCTAGGAGTGGAGACCCAAAATTTTCCAGTGGTGAGGTCATAGCTTTGGGCATACTGATACCAAAAGCACATGCTACCATACTGAGTGACAATAATTAGGAGATGCTCTGTGCAGTTGTGCTACTGTATTTATCCTTGTGTCTTTGGGGATGTGTGTGTATCACTGTGTGCGTAATCACAAATGTCTGTGAAAATGAGGTGGGAAACCTGGATCCGGATGTGTCCCTTACAGGCACGTGGGTTTGCTCCTCCAAAACGTGCACCTAAAGCCTGGATCCAGGCCCAGGAGGAATGGGAGAGGAATCGGTTCTTCACCCCACCAGGATGGGGGAGTAGCCGGGAGGTCCAGCAAGCTAACAGTAGGTTTCAGAGTTACAGATGGATGAGAGAAAATTTTCCCGTAAGTTGAAGCAAGCTCAGGCTATTTTGGAGAGTCACATGTGGTTAGAAATGGCAGTAGGCAATATCTAGGATGCCATGAAAAAACTCTGACTTGTGACATTTGCAGTTCAGTGTTGTGGAGCTAGGTATTTCGATTATTTTGACTACAGCTGACCTATTTTCCTGGTTTGACTAGGCTAGCTGGTCTCAACTTCTGTGTTGTCATCAGCCATAGGAAATGTGTAATACCACAAGTGTACATCATGTTTATCTTTTTCATTTATCAGTCATTCTCAGAAAATGGTGTCATCTATGCAGATGGGTAAGTATAGCATGGATGTAGGCCATGTTCTCTACATTCCCCTAGATCCTTTACCTTATCCGGAATAGGAAATTCCCTGAGATACTTTACAATCATAAATAACATAAAATTTCAAAATGCTTTACTGAGTTGCGAACTCAAAATATCATTCTCATTTGACTAAGAAATTTGCAGCCGAAGCTTAGTTTTGAGCCCACCAGCCCTATGTTAGTTAACATCTTCATTGACAACATGGATGCTGGGACTGCGTGCGCTGTCAAGTTTACCGATGACACCAAGCTGTGTGGAGCACTTGGCACACTGGAGGGAAGGGATGCCAATCCAGAGGGTCCTGGACAGGCTTGAGAGGTGGGCCCATGCCAGCCTAGTGAGGGCCAAGTGCAAGGTCCTGCACCTGGGTCAGAGTAATCCCATGCACAAATACAGGCTGGACGGAGAATGGATCAAGAGCAGCCCCGAGGAGAGGGACTTGGGAGTGCTGGTGGATGAGAAGCTCAACATGACCCAGCAATGTGTGCTTGCAGCCCACATGCATCCTGGGTTGCATCAAAAGCAGCGTAGCCAGCAGGTTTAGGGAGGTGATTCCACCCCTCTACTCTCGTGAGATCCCACCTGGAGCACTGTGTACAGCTCTGGGGCACCCAACAAAAGAAGGACACGGTCGTGTTGGTACGGGTCCAGAGGAGGACCATGAAGATGATCAGAGGGCTGGAGCACCTCTGCTATGAAGACAGGCCGAGAGAGTTGGTGTTGTTCAGCCTGGAGAAGAGGAGGTCTCCAGGGAGACCTTATAGCAGCCTTCCAGTATCTTAAAGAGGCCTACAAGAAAGCTGGAGAGGGACTTTTTACAAGGGCATGTAGTAATAGGACAAGGAGTAATGGCTTCAAACTGGAAGAAGGTAGATTTAGATTACATATTACGAAGAAGCTTTTCACTGTGCGGGTGGTGAGGCACTGGAACAGGTTACCCAGGGAAGTTGTGGAGGCTGCATCCCTGGAAGTGTTCAAGGCCAGGTTGGATGAGGTTTTGAGCAATTTGGTCTAGTGGGAGGTGTCCTTGCGCCTGGCAAGGGAGTGGAAACTAGATGATCTTTAATGTCTCTTCCAACCCAAACCATTCTATGATTCTATGATTCTATGTTTCAAGACAGTTACCTTCAGGAAAAGCTCCCAATCTTTCTAGGAGATAAAGCTCAGAGAGAGTGTTTTGCATTCACGCAAAACACCAGATTATTCTGGGTACCAACTAGCAACCTTTGCCTGAGTAGCTATTTGTCCTAAGGTGATGAATGGTCACTTCTCTTCAATTGGACTTGACAGTCATCTTGGTGACTATCCTGTATTATTTGAGAATATACACTCAAGCCTTCTTGAAAAATAAGGGACTCCTGTATCCTCTCCAAGTCTTTGCTAAGAATTCAGATTTACCATCCACTACCTTAATGGAAAAAGACAGTTGTGATGCCTGATGGGATGAGAGAAATCCCGCCATGATCTGATGGTATTTAATCTATGAAGACGAGTCCTCCACGCCCACTTCGGCCTTCTCCTCTTTTTTCTCCATGTGATGTAGTAATTATTTTTCCTTCTCCATTTTTTTATCATGCACTTAGATGAAATGCTTCTTGACCGCTGCTAAGCTGCTGATGTCCCACATAGGTACTTATTTATATTTAATATTATCTGTTTGCACCTAAATGCTGGAAGACAACTGGAATCAAACTAACATTGACATCTGAACATCGACCAAGCATCAAAGTTTATACCACCAGTAGTCTGCTCACATCAGGAGATGATTTTTTTTTGTCATAAGTCAGGCTGCTTTCCCTGACTGCTTGGCATTTGATTTATGAAAATTCACATAGTTCAAAAGTGTTACGAAGGAGACATCATGTCATGAGCTAGGTGCAATGCAACAAGCATTTGGAAGTTAAGGATATACTAACAGACGATGCATACAGGTGTTGAACACTCAGCAGATAGTGGCCAGCTTCTGGTTCCACTGAATTTTCTGTTATGTTTACTAAAATTGGAATTTGACACCAATAACCTTTTAAGTTTTTAAAGGAATTGAAGGTTCTGTTAAGCTGAAAGACAGGTAACAGAAAACAGGGACTGATAACATTTATACAAGCTGTCAAGTTGAAGGAATTTTTGATCCATAATTTTGTTGTGGAGGTTTTTTGGTTGGTTTTTTTTGTTTGGTTGGTTGGTTGGCTGGTGGTTTTTTTTTTTTAATGAACTGGACAATTTTTTTCTTCCTTTGAAGTGATGAAGGTGAAGAAGTTCTATAAGGTTTCCCATAGATAACCAGTTGCAGAAACATCTTTAAAAGAAAGAAAATCCTTCAGGATGTGAGGTGGAAATTACATTACATTATTTTTGTGGACTCAAGTTACCTCTTTAATTACCTCTTTAATATGTCTCCTTCTTAAAAGAGAAGTTTGAAGAAGCTCTGTTGGAAATCTCGTGACTGTATGAGGACAGTGCTGGAGTATTGCCATGGTACTTCAACACATTATCATCCTAGTTAATGATCCAAGTGTTGAAATTCAGTGTGGAGTGATGGCTTTTGTAAAACTTTGCTATGTGTTTCAGCCCTCCTGGCAAGCCCAGCATTATCTGATGGTATGTTGCTTGGAGAGGAATGGAAGGAGACAAGGGAAAAGAGAATGTGGGCTTTGTATGAGCTATAGTATTTGAACTGAAGCTGTAGCTGAATAAAAGCTTGCCTGTAAGTTTACAAACATACAATTAAGACCCTTACTGCAATCTAAATCTCTTTTCTTGCCTTATAATTTTATGGTAAAAAGCATCACTGTTGTTTTTGGACTTTCATAGGACCTCTAGTAGCCACAGAGAGAACTGAATGTTGTTTGTTTATTTATTTGCGAAACAAATTATGCCCCTCTGCAAACTTCACTGTGTAATTTGCACTGGCTTTGCAGTTTACAAGAATGCACGGACTGGTTTAAGTACTCCCCTCTCCTTGGAATTAGAAGATGAAGTAGCAGAATTGCCATGCAAGTGGCTATGATTTTAGTGCAACAGTTGCAGCTCGTTATATCCCCCAAAGTCAGAAATAATTTTTCACAACAGAGTCCTCCATTTGAATCTGCAGTCTGTGTCTGTAATGAATAAAACATGACTGTCAGAATTAAAAGGGATAGAGTTACAGTAATATACTCTGAGTACTGTTGAGTGTGATTCAATAAAATTATGGATTTCTCCCCATTTATCACTTGTGGTTCATTTTGTTTAACAAATACAGAAGTCAGTTTTTGGTTACACTAGTTGCCTACCCAGAGCAGACGGCCTTTGAAATGTACCCCTTGACATTTTCACTCGGTTTCTGTGTGTTTGCATGCTGGTTTTGTATGTATTTTCCTGATTGCACCGTATAGATACCATTCAGCAGCACAGCCACAGTTGCCAGTGGACATCTTCATCATTTCTGCTTACATTTGCATTTCGCTCAGCCTCACCCAGCTGAAAAATGCACTCTGCGTCTCCAAATGATAGTGTTTCGAAACCTGGCCAGGGCTGTCTACAGGGCCAGCAAAACTCGAAGCTGACCCTGAAAACTTGCTGAGTTATCAGTTCATATCAGATGAAAACAACCCAGCTTCACCCTAATTAATTGCTATGTGTGCTGCTGGTGAGATTTAAGATGATATATGCAGCTGCTTTGTGTTAATCACATGAGTATCAACTCAATTGAGCATGAAGGGGGAAATCTCATGTGGAACGAAAATGTGTCCATTAAGACCAGCAAAGTGAATTTTTACACCGAAGGTAATCTACCTCTCAGTAGGTAGATTTATGCCTCATTCCACAGGAGGGTGCAATGAGGTGTCCCCTTCCAGCTGCTGGTACAGGGCTGGCTCTAGTCCCCCAGGGGTTCTCAGCTAGCCTGGGGAATAAGGCTGTGTAGGGGAAAAGACCCCTATGCCCCCACACCCCTGGCCCCCTCACAAACTCATGTGGGCAAGTGCAGTGGAGATATGACCTGAATCCTGCACCAGGGTCCATGGGTTGCAGGGACAAACCTGGCCTGAGGAGCAGACTGAACCTCTAGAGCCTCAAATACGTCCATAAGCTTTGCTTTCTTCCTGCCTTATTCTTTACCACTCAGCTGCAGTGATGAGGATCATCAGTGCCTCCAGGATCCCAGCTTCTGGACCTCTGCATGGATTCATGTGCCTCAGAAAATCCCATGCATTGAGCCTCTGCTGAAAATCTTCCCTGGGGATTTGGCTAGCTGTGAAGGACTGTGCGGGATAGACACTATAGTTTTTATGAAAGACTATTAAAAAAGTGAAAAGTAAAGGCATAAATGCTTGTGTATATTTGTATGTGTGTAGGAAAGAGAGAAAGCATTGGCGTTGGCATCCCTCATTTGAAGTATGGCCAAGTCCTGGGTTCAGATGGTGCTCAGCAGTGCCTTCCCACTGACCTCAAGCACTAGTGCCAGCTGAGGATCTAGCCCAGCCCTCTGATCTTTTGCGTGTTTCCACCACCAGTGCACAAAATAACTTTTCTGTAAACACTGGCACAAGCACATGATGTAGCGAGTGTATGGGCAGTCAGTTTTTCACTGTGCACCACTGCGCACTGCTGGCAACTGCCTCGTGTGGGAAAGGGGACCGAAAGAGAGAGGCAAGGAGGTTTCTCAAACACCAAATAGGACTTTCTGGTGTTTTGCCTTCTGCCCTTGTTTAGTTTACACTTGCTGTCAATGAAAGTGCTGACATTACTCCAGGAGGGCTTGTTTCCAGTTGTGCCTGTGCTGATGGACGAGATCGAAGCAGGTCATCTCAGCTTTATGATGTCCTTCAACAGTCTCTGTAATGAGGCAGGGAGGAACACGCTGGGAATTCAAGGAGCAGAGGTTTTTATCTCTGCTCTTTGATGCTTGGTTGGCAATACCACAGGAAAATAAAAAGCTATATAAACAGAAAGCACTTTTAAGGTGGTTATACCACACTTTAATGCTACTTCCATCTCCTTGTGCTGCAGATCTGCAGGAGGTACTTACGGCATTAAAAAGAAAACTCACAGGAGCAAACGTGGAGGGGAGCATTTGTAACATGCTTCATTTTCCATGAAAGCAAATGGTAAGCAGGCAAAACCATTGCTGACAGGATTAAAGACATGCTGGTAGCAGTGCTGGACTTGTTTTGAAATGCCTGGGGAATCAGGCATATAAAATGAAATGTGTCACCCCAGGTCGTCTGCTCTTTAGGACTGCTTCTCCCTTTCAGATGTATTGTGCTCAGGACAGCCAGCCAGTCCTGTGTCAGCTTTTTGGACTGTCAGTCTGTCTACTTTCTCTTTTTCTTCTAGGTGCTGATGCCCACTGTGACTCCCCTCCTTCCCCCCCCCACTTATTTCTGTGGACTCTGTACACTCCTATAGAGGAACAGGCCAGCCCCAAACCCAAAAGTGTGTGGTATTTGTTCTTCAGGGTTACAGACATTGTTTTCTGCATCATGGATGTGGGGTAGCATCACTATTTGCACATGTTCTTTGTCACTTTTTTGTATACTTAGTTATCCATACTCCCTTTGTGAATTTACAGGGGAAACCCCTGTTTTGTGATTTGTAGTATAAAAGAAAAATGGTGTAAGAGTCCCGCAATTCTGGTTAGATATATATACTGGAAAGGTTTTGTTAGGGATCCTGTGAGTCTCCTATTTTACATCTTTTTTTTTTTATGTGCAGGTAGTGTGAATACCACTGAAATAACTTTCAAAGAAACCCAGCTATGCTGTGGCTAATTTTCCTCCCCACTGTATCAGTAGGACCATGGATAAATGGGTTTGTCACTTGTTTTAAAGAAAAATGCTACAGAATTCAAGGGGAGGATGGTAGGAGAAATAATTTTCGAGGGTCTTTTCACTGTCAGCCTGGGCATGAGTACAGAAAATGCTGTGTAATGTAATCACTGTATCTTAAAATACTCAGTAATAAGTAGTTGGAGCAGAGAATGTAGCCCAAATGCTCTTCAAATGCAAGTGGAGGAATAGCTAAAAAACAGTATGCTTCATTGCAACTATATTTAGGAAAATGCTTTGCCATGTCTGGCCGACCATGTTCTTAAAATAGGGGACACAATTTTGTCTCCTGCAGTTGGGACCAGCACCTGGCTGTGGGTAACAGTGGAGACAGGAAGGTAACACAGATGGAAAAATGAGAACACTGTGAAGACATGCCAGATGTGATTACCTTATTTACTTTTTTCCCCCCATTTCTTTCTTTGGGCTGCAGCCACCTCCTGCAATCTGCTGCCAAGGGAGTCAGGACAACAACAGCAGAAAATTCCTCCAGGCTTTCCACCAGCTGTGATTGCTGGTGCCCCCTTTTACCCAGAGGTTGGTGCTGTGCACCAGGGCTGTTCCCCTAAGTAGTGGTATGAATTACACCTAGAAATAAGCATTGATTGCTGCATGGAGAAAGCTTTCATTTGGAGCAGCCCACCATTTGGGCGACACTAGTTGCCAAGTAAGTGTCATCGCAGTTTGATACTCATTACTATAGGCAGTTTGATACTCATTACTTATTATCATAGGATGATACTCATCCTATGAGGATAGGCTGAGAGAGCTGGGCTGTTCAGCCTGGAGAAGAGAAGGCTCCAGGGAGACCTGATAGCAGCCTTTCAGTATCTAAAGGGAGCCTACAGGAGAGCTGGAGAGGGACTCTTTGTCAGGAAGTCTAGTGATAGGACAAGGGGTAATGGTTTTAAATTGGAAGAGGGGAGATTTAGATTAGATATTAGGAAGAAGTTCTTTACTGTGAGGGTCGTGAGGCACTGGAACAGGTTACCCAGGGAAGTTGTGGAGGCCCCATCCCTGGAAGTGTTTAAGGCCAGGCTGGATGGGGCTTGGAGCAACCTGCTGTAGTCAGAGGTGTCCCTGCCCATGGCAGGGGGGTTGGAACTTGATGATCTTTAAGGTCCCTTCCAACTCTAACCATTCTATGATTCTATGATTATGTTGGCTCCCTGTGAAATATGAAGTAATATTCAATGTTTCAGTGTTAATCTCCAGGATCCTCAAAGGACTTGGCAGAGTGACCTGAGGCAGTGCCTCCCTCATGGGAGTGATGTCCTGGAACAGCTGCTTTCCCCAGAAACTATGAAGATGTCAGTTTTCAGGCTGATGGTGGAAGTGAGGGGGAGATGGGGCCCTTTGTGGCTTTTGAGATGTCCTGGCTCCGAAGTGGGAAGGTTAGAAAGGCTGGGGCCTTGCAATGCATGGCACAGCATGGACCTGGCTCATGGACACAGCTCACCACGAGAAGGGGCCTGATGGAGACAGAGGTGAAAGGAAGAGTGGCATAGAGAATTCCAGAAAAAGGAAGGGAATTTAAATATTTGTGAAAGATGAGCATTCCATGGAGCCAGTGTGGAAGATGGGTATCCACATATTATGTTCCTCCTCTGAATTTTGGTATTTACAAAAGTATCTGGCTTTCAGAAGTGCTAAAAGCTCAGGATCGATACAATTACCTCAAACATTCAAAGTTTAACATCAGCCACAGCCTTCGGAAAAGCTCCGTCTTACTCTAATTCTGTAGCTCAGCCAGTGTGAGAAAATGCGATTAGCAGCAGTTTGTCTCTTTGGAGGCACTCAACTATTGTGGTTCTTTTTTATTAGTAGGTAGATTCAGGGAAGAAATCATCAATTTGGTGGAGTCAGGGCTCAGCTTTCATTTGTTTTCCTTGCATCCACTGTTCTTCCACTGTCAGAAAATATTTGCTTGTTGCTATGTGAAGACCTGTTACACAGAAATTTGAGCTTTGTCCTATTAAAGTTTGAAAGCTGATGTATTGCAGGTACAGCATCAAGAAGCCAAGTGTGCTACTGAAGAGTTAAACCTTTGTTTTGTATGCTTAAGCTGAAAAAAAGGACTGAGTGGCTTTTATTAATAATGTGGATTTAATTATGGATCTGAGAGGTGGAGAAAAAAGTAATAAAAGAAAAAAATTTGGATAAAAACCGAACACACCTAAAAAGTTTTACATCATGGAGATCCTGAGGGAAAACAGAGATGGGGAGAGAAAACTGTGGCAAGTCAGGAATAAATATGAAAATGCAGTACATAAAATATGTCTCAGAAACATGAAGTAGATGTGTCTCCATGGTGCGGGTATTTGAGCTCTTCAAGGCACGGACTGTCTCTTACTTTGTTTTCGACCAGGAGCGAAAATTACAGGGACCTGATTTCCAGTTTCTGCGTGGGGTCTTAAAGACAGCCATAATGTAAGTAATGAGTCATATTAATAACTCCTCAATGTGAATCCGCAGTCCTTGATCATAGGAGAAGCATTACTGACTTCTGAGAAGGTTTGCTGGCCACCTGTGGACAATCTAGATATCTGGTTGTGCTCCAAGAAGATCAAGTAGAAAGCCAGGTTCCCTATTTTGCATTTAATTACTGCTAAGAAGTTATAACAAGTGCATTGTGATGCAACCTTTTCAAGTGTCACTTGTGATTAGACTATTGCAATACCATTTCAATAATGCAATATGAGGCTACATCTTAGATTTATCTGTAAAGTACCAATGTAGAATTTGTCAGCTTTGTTTTGGTTTTGCTTCCAGGTCAAATTTCTCAAAGAGCTCTTGATGTAAATGCTTTGCTGTTCATTCTGCAAGTTGCTGGACAGAGTCTGTCCTCTGAATAGCCTGGGACCTATCTCTTGGCCAGCCACCCCTCCTTTCTGTGCTGCAGTGCCGTGGCAGAAGTAGGAAGGATTTAGAGACTCATCTGGAAGTACAGAAGAGGCTAAACCAAGAGGACTTTCCCATGAGGATGCCAGCCTTGGCCCTTGTTCCCAGCTCTGGATTTGGAAAACTCTAGTTTATTGAACTGAAATGTCTGTTCAAAGGCCTGTTGGTTTCTTAGCCTTTTGAGAGCTTAGAAAGATTTGCCAGTGGGTGGGGAGGGTCAACATGGCCTTTGAAAAAGGAAGCTTGGCTGTATGAACCTGAAGGTATTCTCAAAAGAGGCTTAGAGGCACATGGGTAGGAGTCATCCAATTCGTTGATTATTGCTAGCTTTCCAGAGGCTTTTGACAGGTTTTTTCACCAAAACCTTTTAAGGAACCTAGCATAAGACAGAATGTCCTTACATGGATAAATACTTGGCAAAGGGTAAGGAATGGGATGTAAGAATAAATCACCAGTTTGTGAGCAGAGTGAAGTCAGCAGGAGGATTAAATGGTGATCTGTGGTGGGACGTTTTCTGTTCAGTGAGCAGTGACATAAGAAAATTTGCTGATGAAACTGAATTACTCAAACCAGCAAAGATGAAGGACATCTGTGAAAAGTTGTGGAAGGATCAGCTAGACGGAATTCAAGGTAGATAAAGTGATACAAATGGGTGGAAAAACAGTCTTAACTTCATGTGTTAAATGGCGATTTCTGAGCTGACTGTTACAACTCAGGATTGAGATCATGGGTACACAACAGAGACATGACATGAACATCAGCTCAATACTCAACAGAGGCCAAGGAAGCATATAAAATAGTAGCAGTTATTAGGGGAGAAAACAAAACAGAACATCATTTTGCCATTCACTTAAATTCATAAGTCTCCAATTGTTTTGGTTCTTTCATATTGTGAAGGGTGCAGCAGAACTGGAAAAGAGCCAGAGAAGGTCAGCAAGGGTACAGAGCATTTTTCTAATGAGTTGTTGCTAATGATGTTAGAGAGACCCGATGAGGTCACTGGAGTGGATCTGCCCCAGTGTGCCAGGCCTTTCCCAGGCTCAGCTGAGGCTACAGCTAGGGCTAGCTCCCACCTATTTGTTTTAGACTTGTCCCAGAAAGCTGCTGTGAAAGGCACTGGTTTTTAGTGGATGTGAGGACAAGGCTGTAAAAATAAACAGAAGTAATTTTGTTGAAAGTATCCACTTCACTACATAGTGGCAGAATCAACCCTCCTGTAAACAGATCCAGTTTCTTTTTTTCAAAATCATCTTCTTCAAAGCTAGTTTTCCACATCACTTCTCAGCCACAATCTCACTATCATAAACAAATAGCACGTAAAGCCTTGGAAGAGTGTGTGAACTAGACTGCATCTCTTCCTTACAAACCAGCAAGCTGTAGTTGCAGAAGTGAAATTTTATGTCTCTTATGGTGGTAGAAAATGGGAAAAACTCAGTGCAATCAGCCATGTCTGGTGGACAGGAGGGAGAGGGGAGGGAAAGCCATTTTCAAGGTAAATTGCCATCAGTTGTACTGCCAAGATTGAAGGTCCCAGGTGCAGAGGGAATGCATTTCCCACTCTTTTTTTTTTTTTTTCCTTAGCTCGCAGCCTCTCTTTTGTTTTTTTTAAATTAATTTTTGGCAGTAACATAACCCCTGGAATCCTGCCATTTACTGTTTAAAAATTTCTCTTGAAAAAAGGGAGGAAGGCAGGGAGAGAGCAAGGGGTAAAGGGAGTATGAAAACCTAATGGAGCTGATTGCAAGGGTACATAACTAACATTTTTTTCTGCAAAAATAATCTGTCATTTATTTTTTTGATGAGTCCATTTTTATGTCACACCCTGTGGGAGAGAAGATGATGACTGTTCAGTAGAGATTACTGGCTATTTCAAAGTAGCAACAGGACAGCGAGGCAGAACTAAACGTATTGGTGTTTTATGGGGTTTCCTTAAAAGAAGGCTGTCAGTGTAACACGATCATTCCTTAAATCTTTAAAGCATGAAATGTTTATGGTTAAGAAGATGCAACCATGGAAACGCAGATATGTTAAAGCAGACTGAAAAAGTAAAGATTCTTCTCATTTTAGGCTGAACGGTGTCACAGATGCTGAGGAAAAGGCACAGCACCCTCATCCTTCCCCAGCATGATGCGCCGTCTGCTCTGTGTTTGTCCCTGACAGTGATTTGGGCCAGGTCTGTACCCATTTTTCATTATTGTGCCCTATGCCTCGAGTTAGCTGGAATTGGGATAGCCTCTCCCTGCCCACTTTCTTGGCATCCCACACACCTGCTGGGATGGCCTCATCTGGTGCCGAGCAGCAGTCCCATGATAATTTGCAGCAAGATGGGGACTGGTGCAGGCTCTCACGGCAGTATTCCCCGGAGGATGTGGAGTAAAGAAAAATTTCGGGAGCCCCTCTCAATGCCTCCCTGAAAATGTGGCTCCCTGAAAGTTTGAGAAGGATAGATACAACGCAATTCATGTGCAGTAGCCTTATGTTTCTGCTTCAGTGGGGAGACCTTAGAAGGGAGGGTGTGTGTTGTCACCTTACTGATAAAAGCCAGGTGTATTCGTGCCAGCCGCTGGGATATAGTGGTAGTGGTGGACTACAGTATTAACATTTGGGAATGAATAAGAGTGCCACCATCAGTCACTGCACTGTGCTTACCCAGAGGCAGAGTCCCTCCTTCCCCGTGCTCTGCTTTCCCATCGTAGGGCTTTGCCGACCGCTGGCCAGGGCCTTTGGCCACTGCCTGTGCCGCCGTGCTGCTCTTTGTCCAGCTCGTCAGTTTCCTCTCCTAAAAAAATACTCCCGTACATTTAATCCTGATACATGCGAGCTTCCTCTTTTTTATTTCCTATTGTAATTCATTCATTCAGCTTTTCCCCAGTTGGTTTCAGCTGAAGCCCCAGTTGGCCTGGCCAGCTTCCAGGTGCTTGGAGAGGAAACGCGGAGTTTACCTTTGTGTACTACTGAGTAACAAGATATGTACCCTATGGTCCATATTTTGGGAGGGAAGAGGAAGAGGCGGGGGGAAAGAAGGGAGCCCAAAAATGATTCTTGTGTAAAGGATATGGATGTTCTTTGTTTAAATATGCTGCACCATGCACATCCTGATATTCTCAAGCAGGATGTCTTTAAATGGATACTGACAGCTGATTTAGGCTTGGTACTGAGTTGTTTTTGAAGGGACATACACGTAGAAGAAAATGCAAAAGATATCATGGCAAAATATAAAAGGAACTGTTGTTTTCATAAATGACCACATGGTTTTAAAATTTAAACATCTCCCTGCAATGTTGGAAAACTGTAGCAACAACACTGTGCTATTGCACAAGACCTACTAGAATGAAACCGGGGAGAAACAGAAGTAAAACTTACTCTTTGCATTGTCTTGTAGTAGGGGAAAGGGGACCGCAAAGTGTCGCACAGTGCAGCCTCTCCTCAAAGCATTCACCTGGTTCAGTTACACTGTCTCTATGAAAAAGCCAAAGGGTGCTTTTTGGAGGTGATTGCTAAAATGTGCTTTTAAGCTGTACCACACTGCAGGCTTTGAAGCACCACAAGTGTCCCTTGGAGATCAATCAATGGGCTGGTATGGACCACTTTGTAATTAGCAAAAATATGTCATTACTCATCTTTCTTGTGCCTCGGTTGCAAATGCTACTAAAGATGTAGCAATCAATGTGGCCAATAGCTCATGAAGACTAGCCTTTTGTCCCTCAAAGGCCTCTGTAAATTCATGTTACCTATCCGGACTGTTGCAGGGTGACAAGATTCCAGCACCTGGAAGTAGTGCAACGTGAGAAAAGCAGACAAGCAGAGTGAAACTGGTGGTGCAGAGTCCCACTGACGACGTGCTTGGGGGATTTTGCTTTGGACAGGGTGTCGAGGAGTGGCTGGAGTGCTTTAGGTAACCTCCTGGGATGCATCTGCTGGTCTAGTTTTACCCTGAAATAAAGCAGTTGGTGCCCTCTGGGACTGCTCTTGCCATGGTGAATCAGGAAGTGGGAAGTGGTGATGATCTCCTGGCCCTACCTAAAGCACTGCTATAAAAGGCACCAAAATGTGCAGCTTTCCAGAAGCTGAGCAAACGGACCCAAGGGCAGAGGGGTCCCTGCATCGCAGCAATCCCTGTGCCACCCTGTCCCCCATCAGCCCCCGGCATCCTCGCGGTGCGGAGCCCATGCCCACAGAACTGTCTCTCCCCTGGTGAAAAACAGTGACGTTTGCTTCACAACTGCCCGTTTCTGTATGTGTGCAGCCGCCACCTTGTCTCTGAGGCGTTTTTTGAATTCCCAGCATTGTAGCATGCTCTCTTGCTCTCCCAGGCATCTCACATAACCGCGTGCCTCCCTGCCACACAGTGCTAAGCAACTCGTTACTGTGTGTCTGAGGGAAAGTCTGGAATAACCTTAATTTTGTATTTAAAAAGCAGCTGCTGGTCGCAGCAATTGTCCTAAGGAATGCTTTATAGTTGATCTGCATCCTGATGTGTGTAATATTACTGAGGACAGGATAAGCCAGATCTGGAGGCTTGTGAATAATACTGTATTGTGAGAGACTTCCACCTTTTCTTTTGCGGCAGACAGAAGGTGCATGTCACTGGAGAAGGCAAGGTTTTCAATTAAGTTTGCCAAGTGTGTATTTAAATTTTAGCATCATACCAGATGTGCTGCAGAAAACTGAATATCTAGGGTTTTTTTTTTTACACAGTTCTATTAAGGGATTAGGAAATACAGGCATCATTAAAACAGGCAAGGAAACATTCAGACAGTCAAAAAGCATTGCAGCCTCAGATAAATCCACTGTTGCTCTGCCCCAGACCCTGCTTTCCTGTAACTCAGGTGGATGGCAAGGGCCATGAAGCAATGGAAGAGTCACTGAGATGGCTGGCATGCAAGGGTGAAATCACAGGCTGGTGTTTCCCCTTCAAAAAAAGCTTAGACAAGCACATGTTGGGAATTATGCCCTTCAGTCTTTTTTACCATTCAGGTGGGACAGGGACCAGGTACCTTTGGAGTTTCCTACTGATCCTTTGGGTTTGTGATGGCTCTAGTGAGGTAAACACAGACCTGTTGAGTGCCATCAGCTGAAAATCAGGGCCTGAAGATAAAAGTTGGTATTAGGTTAAAATGCTGATTCTAAAATGTTCAGCATGGAAAAAAGAAAAAAAAGCTTCTGAAAGAACTTTTGCTCCAAGCAGAGATTCCAGGAGTAAGATCTCTAGAAAATAACTTCATTTTTCTGTTCTTTTTAATGTAGTATTTGTGAATAAAACTTGATTAATTAACCCTTGCTTTTCACAAATGCTCTTCGTAACAAAAATCTCTTTGAAAGAAGAAAAGGGTGCAGAGGGTATAATAATTGACTTAACTGATAGTATTGCACCTTTGTGGTTTATAAAGTTATGCTTGTAAAAATCTGCTTTGTGTTGTATCTGTTGTGGTCCAGGGTGGTGCAAAAGGTTGTGAGGGAAAAGTTTAGGTTCTAAACGGAGGAGAAAAAGCCCTAGTAGCCTACATACAGTGAAACTGGAACGTGGAGACTGTTATACTGGATTATGTCCACCATCCGTCTAGTCTGGCATCCCACATCTGAGAGCTGTCAGTGCCAGATGCTTCAGATGAAAGTGTAAGAAACTTTCAGATGAGGGATCGTTTTGATTACTGATAGCTATAGTTTTGCTTAAGCTCTGGAGAGTATGTTTTAATACCTCTTCCAGAATGCTTGTCCTTGATGTTTTCAAAGTTTATGTAATCATCTAGCCCTTTCTGAAAGTTTTACATTTTGTATTTTAAGGTCTGTCTATGGGAACATATGCCATGGTTTAATTCCATCTTGTGTGAACATTTTTTTCAGTACCATTCTGATCATTCAATTTCACATAAACCTTCTTGTGAGGGAAGATAAAGAACAGAAGCTCTTTACATAATTTCTTCCTATAAGCCAGTGTTCCGTGTATGTTTTATAATGCCCTGCTTTTTGTCACCACTACGAGATAAAAACACTGAACCTTAAGACTAGAAGAGAAAAAAAGAGATTCAGGAGGGGAAAATTGCTCGTATTTTTTCTGGGTTGAACTATTCAAAGCACACTGACAAGTATTTAAGTATTCTTCTGGAATCAGTAAATCAGTATAAGTGTGTTACAAAAAAGGAAGCCTTGACTGGATAGCAGTCGTAAAATCATATAAATTTGGCTTGGATTTTTTTCCCATTTGAGAAACTGACAATACAGTAAACTTCTTGTTGATTAAAACATGATAGCAACAAAAATGTTTTCTTTCAGCTTTGCTTCATATGTCAAAAAGGAAAAAAAATTATTTTGGAGGGGAGAAGAGTTACTGCAGTCCAGAATGTTTGGTGTTTTGTTAAAAGGAATGTTAGAACTGGGTCCTTTACAAATTTTCAGAATGAAAAAAAAATTTAGGTGGGAGAGCCAAAATCAGTGCATATATTTTTATATGCTTGAAGGATGCTTTAGACAAATATACACATGAAAGAATGAGGAAGCATGAAGAAAGTTTTCATGTAACAGAAGTTCTTGATGTACTTGCAGATTATTTCTAGAGCATCAAGATTTTTAAAACACAGCTGTTTGAGGAGTTGCCACTGCCACATACAGTTAAATTATAATACTTACTACTCCTGTGGCTTAAAAATGTTTTTTGTTGTTCAGGGGGAGGAAGGGAGGTTGGGGATTTTTTTTTTTTTTGGCAGGATGCCTTTGCAGTGAACAGAAGAACAAAGAAATTAGGAAAAGTAACAAAACAAAAGCAGTCAGCATGACAGAACTGAATAACTAAAAACTTAGATGCCTTTATTTTTTATCTGCCATGTTTCTTGAAATCATGTGAACTATTGTAAACTGTTTTTTCAGTAGTTATGCAAACAGCTCAGAAAAACTCAAGCCGTTTAGACTGGATCTGCAGATGTTCTGGAAGTCAAACTCTCAAAAATTTATTGTTAGCACTCTGGTGAATATTAAGATTAATTTGAAAGATATATACTTCTATGGCACAGGCTGCACCAGGGGTCTCCTAGAGTCGCAGTGAAGCCATCCAGGCAGATGCCAACACTGCCTCTGGAAACACGAGGTTAGATCTCTGAAGGTGCTGAGCATCTGATATGTCCAAACAAGGACATTTGAAATCTGGGAAATGAATTACACTCCTGGAAGCCTGTAATTGGTTTTCTCCATGTCATTTGTACCGGTGTGAACTAAAATTCAACATATTTTTATTGTCTGTATTCCAACTTAGGCTGCACTTGATCAAAGTTAGCTTAGCTTTCATCCAAGTGTGGGTACTTCCAGGGAATAAAACCATATTTCTTGCCCAGACTCTTCTGACCCATGCAATATTCAGTAGTGCTCTTTTAAGTGTATTACAAATGCAGATCAAGAAAACAAGTGTCCTGACTTCAGTGTTTAAAAACCATCTCTGTCTCACTAAGAAAGCAGGTAGAAAAGTGTTTACTTCATACCTCTTCGCTCAAGTTATTGTTATATGAAGTAAGTTCTGGCTGCTGGGAGCATTCATATTAAAAAATGGAAAGGTTTACAGTACAGTAAGTAATAGGTTCATTGGGGTATGAAGAATATTTGAAACGAAGTGAATAGTTAACTTCATTTTTGCACACTCTGGAAAGGATATTTAAACTGTTTTGACATGTCCAGACACTTGTTTTAGAATCAGTCTTTCCAGACATTACTCAATCCACCTGACATCGGAGAAGTAGGATTTGTCACCAGTTCTTGATCTAATGTGTTTTCATGCTGAATTCAGAAACTCTTAACTCCATTAATGTTGAGTCGTTCATACTAAAAATATATTTTTTTCCACAGCCCAGTCTATGCCAGTAGACTTTACTCAAGGGAGAATGTGCAGCCTGGTACAAATGGGAGAGGTTGGGAGTGGAGCCATTTGGGGATCCCTCCATCAGAAATTTCTAACCACTCTGCCAGAAGTGTAACCTTATTGTTTCAGTTATTTACAGTTCTGTCATAAATAAGAAGCAATTTTCTGTGCTGGTTTATGGGAATTCATCAGAGGTTATTAGTGAGTAAAGCTTGCATTCCTGCTGTCCTGCAAAACTGCACAAATGTGCTCTTTTAACAGATGATGTTTAAAGTGATTTAAGCCAGGTCCATTTAAGGCAACTTTTGATTTTCAGGAAGTCAAGTCTTGTCTCGGTATGGAAAAATTCTCCTTCGAGGTGCTACAGAACGGCTAAGGCTGGCAGGCACTTTTGGAGGTTGTCTTGTCCAGCCCCCTTCTCGTGCAGGGTCAGCCAGAGCAGGCTGCTTGGGGCCTCCTACAGATGGATTTTGGTATTTCCAAGACTGAGATGTCACAGCCTCTTGGGAAACCTGTGTCAGCATTTGATCAGTCTTGTGGTAAAGAAGTTTGGCTGTGGTTTTTTATAATTTTAAGTGGAATTTCCCACATTTCAGTTTGCACCTATTGCCTCCGGCCCTGTCACTGGGCACCACTGAGCTCCATCTCCTTTAATTCCTTACCTCAGGTGTTTATATGTATTGCTAAATCCCCTGACCCATCACTTACCCAGGCTTTTTACGCCCTCCCCTCGGTATCCTGCACTCCACCTGGACCATCTCACAGTCGCTGCAGCCAAGGTTGCTGCTGACATTCACATTCACAACCAGCTGTTGCTTTGTGTAAGTATGAGGTTCAGCAGAGCATCTCCATCTATCAGCACCTTGATCACCTGTGCCAGGAAGTTGACATCAACACACCCCAGAAACCTCCTGGATTGCTTGTGCCCCACTGCCTTACTCTCTTGAACGTTATTGGGTAGTTTAATTTCCCCATGAAGACGATGGCCTGCAGACAAGAGGGTTCTTCCAGTTGACCAAAGAAGGTCTCATCTGCCTCTTCCTGACCAGGCAGGCAGTCCATAGCAGACATCCACCGCAAGATCAACTGCATTGCTTTACTCTCTAATCCTACTTTATGAACTCTCTGCTGATGACTGTGTGTCATCACCTCTCTCCCCTGTTGTTCCCCATTTAAAGCTCTCTGCTCCTGGTTGGTCTGCCTGTGTAATGTAAATTGTAGGTAACACCAAACTGCATTTTAATGTTGTAACTGTAGTTCTAACATGTGTTACCAGGTTGAGGTAAACCCTAGATTTCCTTTTAGCTCCTAACATGAAACTCCAGACTGCTTTATAATTATTTGCACTCCTTTGGGCCTATTATGCTCATTTCTTAACAAAGCTGGATGTAAAAAAACATTGTGTTGGTAAAAAAAAATTGCTTGATCAACAAAAAATGTTTAGGTCCCTCTGAGAGGGTTCATTGGGATTGTTATTTTGAACAGCTTTTTGCTATAAAATCCTGATCCTTGGGAAGATTTTACCTTGGTTCTGCTGCTTGAAGAAAACACTGAGTGAATGTATGGGCATATGTAGGAAGAGGTATAGGATTTCATTCAAACAACTGTATCGGTGCGAAAATGATTTACGCCCTGACGTAGGACTTTACAAAGTCTGTTTCCCCTGTCACACAGATTTCTTTATTTCTTCTTTTCATCCCCTGAATGAAGAGACTTTCAAGTCAAAAATGGTGCAGTAAGTTTATCTGAGGAACTGACTTCCTTATCCTCTGTTCTCCCTGGAACAAAATGTTGCAGGGGCTTTCTTAAGTATTTCACCTTTTCATGGCTTGAAGAAGTCCCCTCCAGTTTAATCTCCTTAATCTTCATTTAACTTTCGCAACCACTTCCTGCTAAGGCAAAGAAAAGATCTCTTCTCCCTCCAACAAAGAATTTTTTCTTTTTTTTTTTAACAGGAAATCAAAATAACCATGCTCTTGTAGACCTCGCTGCTGTGCTCAGCTTGGTCTGGCTGTGGCTACCATGAACCATCTGCTGTGCTGCTGGTGGAGCGAGACCCACACGCTGCACTCCGGGGCAGAGCATATGGCCAACAACAACACAACAGCAAAAAATCAGAGAAACATCAGATGACACGCTTCTGGAGATCACAGTTTCTCTGTAACGTGGGGGAATGTTATCTGGCTTGTTACACGACATCTGCATGGCGGACCGGTGGCCGCCTCCCACGCTCTTTATCGTGAGATTGGGTCTGGCTGGTGCACCCTGTGACCAGCTGAGGTTTCAGCCCTGAGCATGGCAGCTCAGAGGGAGCTCTGCGAGGACGTGGTGGGCAAGGAGGGTTGCACGAAGCAGAGCCTCGTGTGAATGGCAAAATGATTGCAAGTATGTGTGTGTGGAGGGTGTTTGTCTTTGTTTTAATTTGATTTTTGTTACTGCAACTTCTTTTAATTCGCTGCGCTTTACCACCGTCAGCACTGCCGCTGCCAGCAGTCGTTCCCGTGAAATGGTTCTGATTATGGTCAGCATCAGCAAATACAGTATCTAAAGCCCCTCTGTAGTGTTTCCAAAAATGTGTTAGGCCGGACAGAAGACTAATGGGTCAAAAATGCAAAAATGGTCTGAATGTCAGTCTGCAAAACAAAAGGGTTTGCAACCTGTTATTTCATTCAGTGCAGCAAAGGCTGCTCACAGTAAGAGACTCGATCCTTTCCCTACATAGGGAATTTCTTTGCTTTATAATAATAATAGGGATTATTCCTTTGCTTTAAAAATGCATCCTTAAGAATGGATCACACTGCTGCTGGGCTCCCGCTATTGTGGTGGTGAGGAGGGCTTCAGGTATCACAAGATGCTGAAATAAACCATTTGCTGAGTGGGGGAAAGGAGGGTCTGCTGAAGGCGATGCTGGCAAGGAGAGCTCGTGTTAGACAGCCACCACTTACGTTACGCAGAGCTATAGCTGCCACTTGCATTTGGCTCCCGTGGTGTTTTTTGCACAGGCAGGTGGTGCTGGTCCCTGCTGTCAGCAGAGACCTGGGTGTCGGGAAGACAGGCAGGAGAGCACTGGCCCCATCCCCATCCCAGTAGGTTTAGGCTCACGTCTCTGCTCTACCAAAGATGTCTCTCCGTCAGCAGAGCTGCTCCAACCCAGCAAATCCTGACAAACTGTGAATAAGAGGACAGGGGGGAACAAAAATATGCTCACATGGTTACATTTGCTGCTTAGCCATTGTCCAGGTTTCAGACAAAAAAAGCAGGTTGTAATCAGCGCACCTGGGTGTCTCAGGCCAGTGCTGCCCAACAGGCTGCTGGAACAGCGGCGCCTGGTGTGGGAGCGAGACAGGGTGGCCAGGGAGCAGCAGGCAGCAGCAAGCAGGGAGGAAGTGGTGAGTGGATGCAGGGCCAGGGGGTGATGGTGAGAAAGGGGCTGGGAGGCATTAGTTAGCCTCTGTGGGAGCAAGGGTTCCGTGTGCGAGGTGGTAGGTGACGCAGCACGTGGATCCACCTGGGAGACCTGAACTGGTCTGAAGCCAGGCGCCGGCGTTTTACATCCTTGTACTATTGTACACTATGGTATACACTGATGTGCAGTCCCTAGGTGGCATTTAACCTATGGATCTCAAAGGACACACTTGACCAAGCCCAATCGTCCCAGTTATCAAAAAAAGGATGAAGGGAGACAAAACAGCTCACCTCCAGGGCACAGCTGGCTTCAGCCTCCGGCCACAGCAAGGCACAGCTCTGAGGCCATGGTTGCTCAAGGGCGCAGGACTATTCCTCAGAGGCATAACCAGTTGTTTCTTGTACTCATGTCCTGTTCCTCCATCCCTCTGCTGGCATCTGCTCTTGGCCAGGGCTGAAGGTGGGGTGTTGGGCTAGTTCAGCACACACCCAGATGTGTCCTTGGGTCCTCGTGCTCTGAGTCTGAGTGATTTAACACTCACTCAGGAGACACAAGTACAACTGCTGTCAGCTTAAGCGGGTCTCCTGCTTGCTCTGCTCATCTCCTGAAGTCCTGCCCTGGTGCACTCTGTGAGGCTGGGGGTGCCAGGCACAAGGATTCACACTCAGTGCATCCACCAGAGACAGTGGGACAGTGCAACCCCTGTTTTCAGTGCATTACTCATCTCTGGCTAAGTTACTTGCTGTAAAATAACTCTTTCTCCCCACCAAGAAAAAACAGATTGTGAAGAAAAAGCTGATATCCCATTGCTATCATGGGCAGGGCTTTCAGACACACGTGACAAACCACCTCTGGTCCACCCACTACTGTTAGTCCAACATACCATGTTTCTACACTTCTGTCTCCTATCTCCTATCTAGTTATATTTATTTTTGCCAGATGATGTGCTGCTGTGCCTCCCAGGTGTGCTGTAAGCTCGGGACAGCTAAAAAAAGAGCGAGATTCAGTGAAAGTAGATGTTCTCCCGCCCATCAGCACTCTTCCCTTCTCCTCTGGTCCCCATGTGGTTTCAAAAAAGCCCCTGGCTTCCTCCATCCTCTTTGCCTTACATGAGTACCTCCTGGAGGTTCCAAGGAAAAAACTCTGATGACTGCCAGCATAGGTAAACATAGGGAAGGTAAGACTCACAGAAAGACTGTAAATACTTTTATTAATGGAAAATAAGAGACCTAATACACTTTAATTTTATTTGTCCCATTTCTGTTAATGAAAACATACTGCAGTATGTTTCACTATTCTCCTTCAGGTGACTGTGTTACACAGTTGTGATTAGCGCTTTTTTATC
Organism: Chionis minor; assembly: GCA_013398295.1. Taxonomy (NCBI): domain Eukaryota; kingdom Metazoa; phylum Chordata; class Aves; order Charadriiformes; family Chionidae; genus Chionis; species Chionis minor. The sequence continues at coordinate 321,516 of VZSF01008153.1, read as the reverse complement.
ATCAGAGAGGGTAATGCATCGACCTGTACTGGAAATGCGTCCTCCCATGAAAGACTTTGCACCACAAGTGTGGCTGGAAATGGTGGGCAGCAGCTTTGTTATCCTTCAGTTACAAATGGTGACCTGAGACACAGCAAGATTCACCCAAGAAAGGGCTTTTATCCTGTTGTTCTGAGGTCCCGTGCCAGCAGCTCCAACAAAGGGCCACCCTCTCTCCGATGCCAGCTGTTGCCTTTCCCTCCCTGGGCCAGACTTTCCTCCAGGTCGCTGAGCCATAAATACCTGGTGGCCTTGGTGCCTGTGCTAAGAGCAGCTCTGGGACCGCACTGCCTCAAGGAGGGATGAGAGGCCCAGGACCACAAACAAATGTCATCCTGACGGCTTCACATCCGCATACACCTGCATGTCCAACACCTCTGAGACTTGTACCCTGCAACTATTTGTACATTAAATAGCCTCTGCTGGTTCATCGCACTTCTCCCCTGCCTGCAGTGTCTGCTCCCACCCAACCGAAATTAATCTCCCCAGTAGCAGGAACCTGAATGATTATCGCTGCAAGAGCAATTAAGACACTCAGTTGCCTTTGGTAGAGTAAACTCCTCAGAGACATGACTAAGTAGAAGACAGCTACATGGCAGATGTTTATATATATGCACACACGCACATATACACACACTCTCCCTCTCTAATTTCTTGACACATGGAGAGCAGCTACACATGCAGCACACTTTGTATTGTATGTCAACTTCAAACACAGCCCAAATCAGCCGTGGAAATGGCAGCAATTATGGTAAGCTGAAACCAAACAAACTGCAGCAACCTAATAGTTTCAATGGCAGAAAAAAAAAATCCCACATCGCCCAGCTGCAGGAGCTGATAGGAAGACAAGCCTCAAGGCAGCTTATGGTTTCCCGGCTGTCATCAGCTAGCAGCTCGGATACTTGATATAATGAATAATCAGTGTTTGAACTGATGGAAGTGACCTTAAAACATGCTGGGGAAGGAGAAATATTAACAGTGTGCATTGGGCAGTGGAAACTGTGGTTTGAATACATTTACATGGTAAATGTTTGTACTACGGTGTAGAATTAAAGCAGAGTGAAAATAAAGGTTGTAGTCACTACATGGCCAAAATATGGTTATATATATGTATGTGTATATGAAACCAGAGAAGAAGTTCTGTAGATGGCAACAGCAGTTTAAGTAGATGTACATTGCAAGTTTACCTTCTCCTGAGGCCTGTGTTTATTACACGGATGGCAAAACAAGCTGGTGAGATGCAGGAGGGAAGGTCTTCAGTGGGCAACTAAATAAAGGCATTAAAGTTGTCTTCCTCGTGGTGCATTAGCAGCACAGGGAGCAAGCCCAGAGGGGTTGTCAGAGACCTGCCTGACGTGGTGGTGGTGGGCAGGAGCTGGCCACCTCCGCTTCCACCTGCCTATTCGTTCACCCTGCTCGGTGCTTTGGCAGGGAAGGTGGGCAGCTTTCACTGACCGCTCTCAAGACGCCATGTGGGGTTAGGGCTGAGGGCCCGGGAAAGCCCAGGAAGAGCCCAGGGGTGCCTTTGCGCAGGCCGGAAAGGAGGGAGCTGGCTGGCTTTCTGGTCTCCCTCTGCATTTGCTGCAGTCATCCAGGGTGTGAGGAAGCTGGCAGGACCCTGCTCACCTTCTGCCAAGATTTCTGTGAAATTGTGTTCCTGAGTTGTTTCGTCCATTTTAGCTGGCCTGGTCACTCTCCAAAAGCCAGGCTTTAGAGGAAGAAACCTAAACCCACTGTGCAGATGTTACAGCCAGGACAGTTAGCATGCAACAAAGGCTTTTCTAGAACTGCAGAGGCATAAAGCGGCAAAAGAAATGAGGTGGGGGCTTGGGGAAGGGCTTTCATCATGCACCTCTGCTCTCCTCCCCAGAACTGCTGCCTTTTAATTAAAAAATGACCTATTGGGAAATCTGGAACACGGACAGCTTTTTTTGCTAAGAGACCACCACTCACTTTTCCCTCTTCTGCCTCCTTAATTTAGGTTAGATTTAAAGGAAATAACTTGAGGTTTGGAAACAAATATCTCTAGAGAGCAGCTCAGTAGTATGGTGTGGAACGAAGCCAACAGCTGTAGAGATCATCTAACTTGAACTGAGGCAGGTAAAGGAAAGCCAGGGAAACCAAACCAAAACTTCTCTATATGCATTGCTAGCGGGCGGTTTTTTCTACCACATTGTGCTTTGCAGTGCAGTGTGCAGCCACATCGAAGGGATCTGATGTTAGCAGATAGATAGAGCCAAGTTTTTAGTTAGTTTTACTCTGCACTCAGTCCGCCGGTGCGTGAACACATCTGCCCGCTGTGTGCCCTGCTACCTGCTGCCCTCTGTGATTTGGGGTGTTCTACTCCCCAGGCAGAAAGGGAACATGTACCTCACATTGGTAAAAGCTGGTGAGCCTTTATCAAGGTACCTTGTGGCAGCCGGTGCAATATGAAGTTCGCACTTCTGCTTAGCCACATGTATCTTGGTCATGTGCCTGGCTGCTCTTGCACGAGCATCACTTTACAGGGACAGAAGAGTGTCCTTCCTCACTGGAAGGACTGGTGAGGAATAGTGAAGATAGCAGGGGTCTGGACCAGTACTAGGAGGCACTGTGTTTTGCACCAATGTGGAACCGCAGAGTTTCTTTTCCCCTTTCTGCTCTCACTGCAGATGCACTGCATCATCATTAAAATGTTTCCTACCCTTACCTAGTGGTAACTTTAAGTCTGTGACGTGGATCAGGGAGGGTGAGAGACCAAAGACCTCCCTAAGTCCCCAAACCGCAGCAGAAGTCGCTGCACCAGTGGAAAGCCATGCTGCTCCTCTTCTCCACTTCCAGCCTGACCAGTCTTGGTTGGGTTAAGAATACAGCCTAGACTCTGCGATCCTCAGACACAGCCTTCTTTGAAGCAGCAGCGTCTTCATGTTGCCAAGCAGTGGGGTGAGTGATTTGACGAGGACCACAGGTCCTTGGCAAATGGGCTGTGCCTGCGCTTGCCAAACCTTCTGCAGTGTTAAATTAGGCTGAAGTGAGGTCTCTGCACTGTGGTCATGGAGGACCTGATTTACAGAGAGGCTCTGAACTGACCAATCCGCAGAGCCGGTCTGACTGGTAATTTTGAAGGACTAAAAAAACATTTGGAACAGGAAATGAGGAATATGCACAAGGGAAATTCCCCTCTACTCCCCTGGCTTGCCTGAGTGGCTCTGTTCTACCTCTGTACATCTCCCCTTGACTTCGTCTGTAAGTGCTGTTCTTCTCTCAGTAAGAAGATGAGGTCTTCACCCAGGCAATCACAAATGGATAAGAAAACAGAAATCCCTATTTTCTTCGCTTCCTTAAGCCCATCTGTTCAAACACAGCAATTCCCTGGTGCAGGGGAGCTCAGTCATTCTGTGGTGGGCAGGTAAAAGGCATAAAACATAAAAAGTTCCAATCAAAATGAATCCCCCTTAAATATCTGTAAAGAGTAAACAAAGCAGAAGGATGCAAAATCTTGTGTGTGTTTGCAGCTGACAAGTGTAAAAAAAGCAGCATGTCTCTTCTTGGCCAAGCCTCCTTACACAGTGGAACAAGGCTTCAGATACTTCTGCAAGGAGATATCGTGCCAGAAGAGGTAGGGAACAATGCTGGGGAAGCTGAGCACTCATTATCTTGATGATGCACCAGGTCTGGGACATTTAAAAAAATAGATGCAGTCTTTGGAAAAACCACAGAAGAGAAAAAATATTTGTGTTCGTCTTCCAATTCGGTCAAAAGAGACAAGTCATTCCAAGCACTTCTTCAAAAGTACTCTTTTCCCCTGTAAAATGCTGCAATTCTGGTGAAAAGCACCCATGAAAATCAAGTGCTACCAGAGTGCTATTTTTGTGAAAGAAAGCCTGTCGCTTACTTTACTAAAATCTCATCTCTTCACAGAAATTGTGAGTTTGGCAGGTCTTTCATGAAGTAAATATTTACCTCTCTTACCACAAAGTGTCAACGCTGCTTTGGTCCTAACTGTTAACCTGGATGTTAGTTCATTTTTATTATCTCAGTCAGTTAAAAAAAGTAAGAAATGACCACAATTTAAAATTAAATCTGGTAATAAAATTGAATTAATTGACATATATGTCCACGCAGCACACACAGAGAACTAAGTCTTCAGCACTGAATTACTAGTAGGCTCGTAAGTCTGTCATTAAGCCCCTAAGTGTGTACACAGTCATCTAAATATTTCTTTCCATTCCAAAGCACAGGATAAGGCACTAATTTTAAGTGTCCAGATTTGTCAATGCAGACTTTATTGGACCATCAGTCAGGGGAAGCAACCAACAGTAAAAGAAAAGCGTCTGGCAAACACTCCTGCGGATAAGCATGTAGTAGCCATGATTTGTGGTGACAGGGGGTATATTAGATGCAAGGACACAGAAGCCACAAATATGCTGAGATCAACTACAAGTTTAGGGATTTTTAACATGAAAAACTATTATCCTCAAATTCCTCTCATCAGAAAATCACCTGGGTTTTGCTGCTTTTTGCCTTTCGTGCTCATAATTCTCTTGGTAAAAACATTTAGGCAGCCAGTCAGAAGGCAGAAATTACAATGTGTGATTTAGATGACTGGTTGCCCACATGAATAACAAGAAAGGAGTACATTAAATTAACATTTTCCAAATAGCTTGAAGCATGAACATAATTCTGCCAAAGCATTTGGTGCATACTTGCAAGTAATACATTCAGGGAAAGGCAAGACTGGTTTGTAAGTAATTTGCTAAAGAAGAAAAAAAGCCTAAGCAACAAGTTTATAATGTAATTTAGGGGCTTAATGATGCAGATAAGAATCTAGTGGGAGATTTATGCCTGTATGCTTTTGAAAAATCCAAAAGGATGTCCAATTTACAGCTTTAGGTTGCTAAATACCATTAAGCTTGGGCCTTAGTTTGAAAATAAGTACACATTTGCCACAAAGAGCTTGACCCAGGTGAGTGTATAGCTGTGTACTTCTTGCCAGTCCATAGAGGTGTGGGCTACAATGTGACCCATATTCTGCAGCAGATAGGTCTCTACAGATCTCTACAATCACAGAAACAACACAGGAAAGGATTAAAAATGGCTTGCCAGAAAAAAATAAATCAATTCCTCCAAAACAGCACTGGGGGTATGAATTGAAGGAGGAATCTGCATGCCTTTATACCTTGTAGAGTTGCATAGAAAAGGCTGGAAATTGTAGCAGGTGTATACATTAGGGGAAAAAAAAGGAAAAGGTTTTGTATACAGTTTACATAAAAAAAAAAAAAGAAGGGAGAAATCTCTGTTTTTGCAGAAGAAAAATTAGTAGAGAAATAGATTCAGTTGTATAGATGTGCTCAAAAACTGAAGTAGTGCGAGGAGATTGTCACTAGAAGCGTAAATTATTTCCTTCAGTAGGTGGAGCCTGAACATGCAGCTGAAAGAAAGCAGTCATTCTTACAGAAGATTCATTCTAGTCTTTATTCTAGGTGTTGGTGTTAAAAAGTTGTTCACAAAAAGAAAGAAGACCTCAAGAATGTAATTTCTAAAAAAAATCCTACGTAATTCTTAACAGGAGTTGCCTGCACATAGCAGTGGTTGTTTGGTGACATGGATCCTGATTATTTCAGCATTGCTTCAGCTAATCTTTGACATGCAGTTAAGCTAACATGAACCATGCTGCTTAAGATCAAAAAGTCTATGCAGACTTTTATATCTCTGCTGACTGGACCATCATAAAGAAGCAAGCCAACACAAAAGGATCCAAACATTTGCTTTCTTTAGCAGTCAACACTTTACCAGTAGTTTTTTTTCAGAAAGGCACATATGTAAGAGAGATTTCATGTAAATCACATACACTTTTCTAGACTCCTGGGGTTTTGGGTATGTGGGTGTGGTGATGGGGTTTTTTTTGGTTTGTTTTGGGGTTTTTTGTGTGTGGTTTTTTATGGTTTTGGTTCTGGTTAAATTTTTTTTTTGGTTGGCTTGGTTTTTTTTTTCCCCTTTCCTTTTTTGTGGTTAATTTTTCAATTACAAGAAACCTTTCTACTGCAGCAGAAATAGAGTTTTTCCACAACCAGCCTCCCTGGACAGCTTATCCTTGCTCTGATGAAGTCTACTAACACCCTCTGGGATGAATGAGCCACCGCTTCCGCCCACTCGGTGCCAGTATTGTCCAGTGTGATCGATAAGGGGTTGGGCTGTGGGCTGGAGGTGTGTTTGCAGCCCACCAACATCTGGAAGCCATTCCCGGCCGGAGTGGACCATGAACGTGCTAGGCAGAGAGGATCCTATAACGTCTCTTCTGTCTCTGCCCTTAGCTGCCACCGATGGCCAGATAATGAGAGCACTACTGTGAGTGAAAGTGTTTAAATGTTTATGTGACTGCAGGTATGCGCTTTTTTGCCACTGATTTCTTGCGTGCTCTGCAGACAGTGAGCAGGGACATGGTGGAAACAGGGCAGAGATGGAGCAGTGTGCCAGGGTGGTGTGATAACCGCCAGCTGTTACGACCTCCTTTTCTCCTGTCTGTTGCAGCCACATGTTGCCTGTTTTCGTCAGGACTTTCTGCTTGGGAAACAACTTTGACCTAGAGCATGTTTACAAGAAAAGAAGCATCAACTAACACCATCCAGCCAAGCCGTTATTTTCTAAACGTTTTTCTATTCCAATTACTTTTTGAATAAGAGCAGCATCTCTTGAGTAAACTCACCAAACATTGCGAAGTCATTACACTGATTTAAAATCCACACGCCACTAGAAAACTTTGCAAAGGTTCGTATAAATATGTGTGTTTCCATGTCTGTGCTGTCCCGCTGGAACCAGAGCAGCGTGCATGGGAAGCACATTCACTGCAGCAGGTAGAGTCCTGCTGCGTATGCAGTGAAGCTGTCCGACAAGCAAACGGTAGTCCTTGAAAACAAAAACAGCAAAACATTTCTCTTGCAGTTCCTCCAGGAGAGGGAGGGCTGGGGATGTGCCTTTTGGATGTCATCACTGAACAGTGACAGTCTCAAGAGCAGCAGTGAAAAAAGTATAACCGAGCAGGTTTTGAAGGTTGCGATTTGGTGGCAGGCTAAGAAATCATCCTATCTTAGATACGTTCATGACCCTTGCGAACACGTCACCAACTTCATCATCCTTGTCCCCTCAGATATCCTGCAGGGATAGCCTGCAAGTCAGGGCTCATCACTTTCCTGGCCCATTGCAGCAGCTCTGGGGATATCTCTGGGGTCACCCCAGCACACCCCAGGAGGAGCAATGGGAAGAGAAACCAGGTGCCTCCTGCTATCTTAATCTGGATGCTTGGCAAAGAGAAATTAGATGCCTTGTACCAGGTACCTGGAGCGTAGCTGGAGGCATGAGCCTCAGCTCTCCACCGAAGCTCCACTGGAACTTGCGCAATCACATCAGTGCACTGCAAGACCATGTAACCTGGCTGCAACATAGGGCACCAGAGAAGCACATCCCCAAAGGCAGAGCGCTGGAGAGAGGAGTGAGAGGGACTAGCTGGAGTCATTGCAGGGAGCTTAGTAATTTGCCTGGTTTATTTTCAGACACCTTTAAAATGCTCAATTAATTAAAAAACACCTATATGCTAATTTCCCTGAAAATGAATAATATGTGCATATTCTCTTAGCTTTTTAAGTGATTACAGGTTTTTTTACATGCAATGATCTGCTGATTTATTTTGGTTAACTAGTTAGCTATTTACTGATATTTCCAAGAGGTGTGGCTGGGTTAGAATAGGTAGAATGAGATGGTGTTGATGTTTTCAAATACAAAAGTTGAAATACACATGGATATACCTGCAAGCAGCCATGTAGGAAAAAAATAAAATATCTTATGTTTCTGATCTAAATATCTACCTTTCAGCATTAGTTTACATCGTTTTCCTTTTCTACTCAGAGAAAAAATGGAAAGGTAATCTTAGATTGAAAACGCTCCGGATCCTGTTTTGTCAGCCATTAAACAGATCATTATTCCAGATTCATTATTTTCTATTCCTTCTGAACTTACATTATAAATAAATAATAGAAAAATAACTTTCTCCCTCCAAAAAACACTCTGGCATTAAACTCTCATAAACTTCCTAGAGTGTGCATGAGCAATAACAGATAACAGTTACTGAAAGAAATATTTTAAATGTTTTATAAATTCTGTTAAACAGTTTCATTGGCAATAGAAATGGGAAACGCTTTTCAGTGTTCCACTTTATCTAGTAATGCAGCAATCAAAGGTATAAATCAAAAAAATATGTCTCACTATGGTGTGTTAACATATGCTGTTATTTTAGATACCTACTTCAGCCACTTTGCTTATTAGGATAAGGCTTTTACAACAGTTTTTGAACTAAATTCCCATAATCCAAAATCCTAGTTTACTAGTGCTAAGAGCCTAGATATATTTATCTAGTTATGGTTTAAAGAAAAGGGTTTTTTTCTACTCTGCCAAAGCAAAGGTTTCTGTATGTTATTCACTTTTGATGCTTCCTCCTAGAAGAATGTCAGACTGATAGAAGCCTATGTGTCTGATGTATGGATGTTCTCGTACTCCTGTTTTTAGATGCTGATCAACAAAAAGTATTGGGTCATAAATATTTATGTCTAAAACTATATGGTAAACTCGCTTTATTTAAATAATTTTAGTAATTCAAAAAAGGATTTCATATAGTATGATTTAATATCGTTGACCAGTTACAGGATTCTTTGGCCTAGGATGTTAAATTGGTTGTTGAACTGATTCTCCAAGCTTTCATTTAAGAAGGCAAGAAGTTTAATTTCAGCATTTCAAGGTGTTGAAAGATCAGAATATGTTTTTAGCGTGAAGTATGTTTATTTAGAGCCCACTGGAAATAAAGTCCACTGTGTAGTCCACTGAATTCAATGGATCCAGCATGGAAATTGTGGCTTGGTACTTTGAAGCTACTCCTGTAAGGTTCCTGCTTTTCTAAAAGGAGATGTTCTAACATTGTGACTATTCAGAGTAAAAGGATGACTGTGGGAGAATAAGTAAGAATGGAAATGAATTTCAGGCACTGGAGCAGCCTGCCCAGAGAAGTAGAGTCACCATCCTGGGAGCTATTCAAAAGACATGTAGACGTGGCAGTTAGGGTCGTGGTTTAGTGCTGGACTTGGCAGTGTTAGGTTAATGGTTGGACTTGATCTTAAGGGGCTTTTCCAACCTAAATGATTCTATGATTCTGCAATGGTATAATTCACAGGATTTGGAATTTGCTGGAAAATCAGCATCAAAAAAGACGAGACAGTGAGAAAGTGGTATCAGAAAGTCTGACGAAAAGTTTTGTTTGTTTGCATTGTGGCAATGTGGATATACGTGGTGGTTTTTTCATGGACTTTCTTGGATTCTCAGTGTTCTACAAGCGAGCAGAGTATTTGACCTGGGGTTGGAAGAGCATCACTTGTGCTTGCTTGACCTGTGGAGTGAAGGATCCTCCTGAAGAATAGTATTTGATTATAATATAACTGAAGAGTTTATCACAATGCAACAATAACATAAAGGATTAAGCAATGCCTCACTTAAAGCTTGAAGCCAGTGACCCTGTTGCTCCAGGCATTCAGGGGACAGGCCCTACGGTCATCTCTTTCCTTGCATTTCAGGTGGACATTGTAGGATCTCATTCACCTGGTGTGCCTGGCGTGGTGGCTTCTCCAGTCACGTCTTGTTGGTTGTGACCACCTGAAGGGTAGGAGAGAGCTCCCATTGGCAAGCATTCGTGAGTGTTCCATATTTGCTTTCGACTCCAGGCGACAAAGTGTCTCTGCTACCCCCTGAGGGAGGCGTAGGAAGGTGAGGAAAGGATGCTGAATGCCTGGGACAGCTGGGTTCATTGCATGAAACCACTGCACATGAACAGGCAAAAAAGGACTTGAAATTGTGGAGGAAGAGGCCTGTGAAACAGAGTAGGGTAGGGTCAGGAGTAAAGAAATACCTATGAGAGAGGTCTGCTTCGTTTGGGCAGTTCAGCCAATGCAACCAAGCACGGACAAGGACGTGGAGGGAGCAGCAACAGCAGCTGTACCCTCGCAGCATTTCGGTACAGCTGATCTCTGCAAACAGCTTTGAGGCCTGCTAGTGTGCCATACAACTGCTGCAAGGCTTGCACCGCATTTGAAACCATCTGGTTCTCTGCTGCACCTTTTTGCCTGGTACAGACAAGCCCTTAAAATTCAGCAGCTGTCTCAACATATTTTCACAAACCACTTTTCCAGTCTGTTTGTCTGTCCTCACGTGTTCTGTCTAATGTGCACAGCAGCAGCTGATGAAAGAACAGCTAAGGGCAGAAACAAAGGCATAGGTTGTCGCGTGAAGCCAAGCAATTATTAAAGCTATTGTGGATGAAGGTGCTGAGCTACCTGTGCTTAAAAGAGACTTAAGGGAGTGTTAATGCTGAACCTTCAGGCAAAAAGATCTTGTTTGACACAGATATTACCTCTCATACATTGAATGAGCAGGAGTTTTAATGTTAGAATACTATTGACTGAGGTCTTTGGTTTACAGAACGACATACTTTTGCTCCCATAATCCTTCCTTCAAGTTTAACAGCAACCACAGAATGGTATTATGGAATTAAAATGAATTTGTATTTTTCAAATCTAGTATAAAGCCAACAAATTTCTGTGCTGTCCGTTTGAGTCAGTGCATATTATGTTCTATAGAAAGTACATGAGGCTTAAGGAAGTGTTGTGAATTCTGATACTTTTTTATCCTCAATGCTGAAAATTTGTCTTTGTATTTTGAATTAGCTGAATCCTTTTTCAGCTGATTCCATGGTGAAGTGAAAGCCATCAACAGAAGACAGGGATTCAAATTCTTCAGAGAAACAGCGTGTGTACAGATATTACCAACCAAGGTGAGTGAGGATGGACCTATCTCTACGGTGACACGACTGGCATTGCAGTGCATTGCACTGTCAATAATATATTGAGGTAGTCATTGTAGGCTAACTTAAGTCCCAAGGATGGGCAAACATTTAAACCATTCGACCAAGTGGCTAAACCTTCTATAGCTCCCTAGGTTCTAATGTGCCAGCTTCAGCAGCTAAGCCCTCACCAACATTTCTAGGACACTGGGTAAGTTGAGTATGATCTCTATAGGTTGATAAAGCTCCATCAAATGAACAACCCAGTCGAGAAAAAAACCCACAAAACAACACGCCACCCTCAGGATAGAACTGAGCTTGAAGCTGTGCGAATGTTTTTAACTCTGTCTTTTTATGAAGACTCTGGAAGAAGGTGCTTTTGCACGGGTTTAGGAACACGTGAAGATGTTATAGTTGTCACGTCAAGGATGATGAGAAGTATCGGAGCTGCAGAAGGATCGCAAGCCAAGGCTGTGTTATAATGCAATTCAGTTAACTTAGGGGTTGTTATCTGGGTCTTTTTTTAAAGCAACTGAAATTCTCACGAGGAAAAGTATCTCTACGGTAATGTAAATTCTATGCAAATATTATGTACATTATAAGCTATACAAAAAAGGTAGTGGCTGAATCTTTCAAGACCTACTCTGACTCCCCCAAGGCTGTTGTTATTGATACTAGTTGCAAACCCTTCTTGACCTCATGAAGAGAAGGAGGAAATAGCTGTGCTCTGCAGAGGAGCTACCCAAATCCTCCATGCTCATCATGTGCATCCTGCCCCTCGTCAGCCATCGCAATTGCCATTCAGAGCAGTTTTTACAGATGGGATTATCCCTGGCAGGAAACACAGTTTCTGTGATTAATACTGCTAGGAGCCCTGCTCCCCCCTGGCAGCTGGCTGTCCTTACCCCGTTCTATGCTAGCCTGCTTGCTTAAGCAGGTTCCATTTTGCCAGCACTTTGCTGGTGGCAGCCAAGGTTTTGCCTGCAGAAGTTCAAACTTTTGCTAACCGTGCTGGAGCCTGCCCTGTGTTTGCACTGGCTGGAAATTTCCAGGCTGTACATAGACCTTTACAGGCCCCAAACAGCTGCATCTCATAACTGTAGCTAGCTGCAGTTGTTGCTGGTCTGGCTCATAGCTGGCAAGGAGGAGGATATTAAAATCCCATAAAGATACTATCAAATTAGAAAATACTGTACAGTGTGCTTTTGTTTCTTTTAAGGATGAAGAAACCAGATGAGAGAGGACTTAAGCTCCCTCTGTGCATATATGCAGAGCGGAAAGAAATTACGTTTAACTGACCCCTTGATGATAGGACTTGATATTTGACTATATTTAATCATGTATGGAAAAGACAGTTGCACTTTTCAACAGCTGCTCTTACTCTGAGCTTCAAGGGGCTAACGAACAGATTAGGTCTGGGCAGGGATTTACTCCCTCTCTCTCCCTCCCCTGTGAAACCTGCGTTTTTCATGACTTCGGTGTTCCAGGGGGAAAACAAAACAAAACAAAACGCATTCTTTACTGGGTTCAAAACTTTACTGCCATTTCAATAATGTCACGGCAGTATAGGTGGAAGCAGATGTCCGAGAAAGAAAGCAGGCCCTCCAGGTGTGAGAGGATACCCCACCGGCTTTGGGATCCCCCATCAGTGGGGCTCATCTTTGCCCAGCCGTGGAGGAAAGGTCTCACTGACTTCCCAGCTTAGACACTGAATAGCAAATGTGGTTTTTTATTCTGTCTCAAAGAGTTTCAGCCCATTTTCAGGGTGACAACTGACCAGACCATTGTCGTTGCCAATGCCTGCCAAAGCTTTTAGCAGTCATGGTGCACAGAGGGCAAGGTGGGATGATTAATGGGTGGAATTCCCCCCAGCCCATAAAGGAGGCTCTTTCTGAATGGGGTCACATCCCGGTGTGAGAGTGCTCTGATCTGCCCAGATGCGCCAAAACTCAGGTGGGATGTTTGGGATGTGGTAAGTGTAGGGACTCAATTTCCAGGCTAAACATGCTGGAGGATAATTTCTGATTTCAGCTTGAGCTTCTTCATATTCCTGATAATTTCCCCAAACATGTCTGCTTCAGAATGTGCCTGACATATTTAGAAACAGAAAAGAAATTTTGGGCTGTAAACTTTACTAGAATATGTTTGATGCTGCTATCAGTTTTAATGAAATAATTACTTCTCTTGGTTCTTTTTCACCAGTATCCTCCAATATGCATTAAGTATAACTGACTGCTACCATTTAAAAATTATTAACATTTAAACCCAGTCTTCTGTAGGGGAAAGAGGTAGAGTAGTCTAGTAACTGTTTCTACACCTTGCACATATGTGAAGACTTTAATTTTAAATGTCCAGATTAGAAGGTGTTGTACGACATGACCCAATATTAATGAAAATAACCTTTTTGAAAACAGGTTATTGAAAGCATTAGGCATGTAAAAATCCAGCTTAATAAGGAGACGCTGTTTGCACAACACCTAAACTGCAAATGCAACCAATGGTGTCTGGTTTCACTTATTAGTTGCATGTGTCATTCATGTTAATGTTAACAGCAATTGTGCGTGGGGAGTATCTCTTCTAATTTTAATCTTCAAAATAAGCAAAAGGAAGGAAGCAGCTCAAATTGCTTTCCCACAGTAACACTGAGAAGGCCCAATGCTTAGTGTAACAGAGCAGCCAGCATGTCAGCCTTATGGATTCTAGGTAAATCTATAGTGCATTCAGGCACCGCTTCTTGCTGGAACTCACAAACCTGATGTATTGCAAGCATTAAATCATCATGCCATTTGTTAAATTGTTAAATGCTGTTATTTAAATGATCAGTGAGAACATTTGCCTACACACATGCGTTATTCAGAGATTCGTCATCATTTATTCCGATTACAGTTGGGAGTACTTACTCTGTAAAGGCATAGGTACAAGACGCTTTACTCTTTTGAAAAATAAACTTTCTGATTTAAATAGTGCTTGTGGTTATGCAAGTGAAACAAATGCAGTTGCCTACTTCACATCCATGTTGGTATTGATATGCAGTGAAATGACTTGATATGAAAAGTGTGGTCAAGAATCCTCACAGTGATATTCCCATGCAAATGTTTTTGTGCGTATCTACATGTACTCAGATACGCACTTGCATTTTGTGCCAGACTGAGTAATTACTCCTGTGATTAAATTTTTGTGTAACCACAACTCACTCTTCATCCTTTCACAAATACACTTTCACTTATACTTTTATAATTGTGAGATCTTTATAGTTGTAAATAAAGTTCAGTGAGATTAGGAATAAGAGAACATTTAATGATCTTAAAACAAACTGCTGAAATGATATTAGTTAGAGAAATATCTTTTGACAGCGATGCGTAATTCAGTTCTGGTGCTGATTATCACAGGAAGTTGTTGAGGCCAAAAGCATGCCAAGACCATTTAAAAAGACTGGATATTAATGCAGATAAAAAATAGCTCAAATGGTCATAGTTGGTTGTTGTCAAAATATTGGAAGAGTGTTTGACCTCATGGTACCCAGCTTAAAAATCTCTCTTGTAAGAGCAGAAGGTGAGGCCTATGTCAAGAAAATGCAGTCTAAAGCCTGTGTTTTGTTGCTTTCCACATCGTCTGCTAGGAAAACACATTTGTTCTTCTTTGAACAGCTTCCCATGACTGCCCTGATAATTTTCTTAACTTTTCTTGCTGCTTTTCTTTCAAACACAGAAATTCTGTTCCTGAAGAAAAGACCTTTCCAAAGAGAATCAATAAAGGATAATGTTACTAGTTTCATCAAATGCTCCACCACAGTGTATTGTGAAGTACAACTTTGCTTCCGTAATGCATTGGAAGCTTACTAAGTTTCTGTTTATGCAAAACCTACGTAAATCAGTTATGAGAAGTAAATATTCAGAGCCGAGTAAAAAGGCTTTTCTTGTTTATTTGTGTTTTTTTGGTGGAGAATATTTTTAAAAATCTGCAGAATTTTGGATAAACTGGAATAGATGTGGACACCCCACGTTTAGAGCTAGATCCAAATATTAGTTGCAGTTCAGGTAATTTTGGGAAGGAGGGAAAAACATTCATAACACTTCAGTTTAGGTCCCAAATCTAGATATCTGACCATATATTTAAACTCAGCTTCCCTCTAGGGCTGGTGGGAAGAAATGGGTGCTGGGAGCAGTCAGATGTCGGGGGTCTGGCTTGACTCTTGGCAAGCTTTGGGGGTGCCAAGGTCTGGTGGCGAGTCCTCTTTTGCTGCTCTCTGCCTCCACTGCATGCCAACCTAAATAAAACATCCCCATGTGTGGCTTGCAGGTGAGAAGAAAGGCTGCCCTTGCCTCTCCATGACAGTCCCTGGGGTCTTCTCCCCAAAAGGAGCAGCTGAAAGGACTTCAGTGGAATGTGAGGACTCTCCTTGCTTCCCATCGGTGAGCACCGGGGGCTGCTTGTGGAAGATTCTCGAGAGCTCTGCAGAGCAGGTCACTCAAAATCCATCCAAGTTATGCATAAACCATATGAAATTATGCAAATCTCTCACCAAATCACACCATTTTGCCATGTCGATGGAACTGCTATGAAAACCAGGGAAAAGTACAGCTATTTAGGGAATGTGGTTTTTTTCTGTGGTGAATGGCTGTATTCCTGGAGTAATGCTTTCAGCAAAAAGTACATAACTGAATTCACAATTTTTAATGATTGATCTCTGCTGCCATACTAATGTTTATTTGACATATTTTTCCTGCCCTCTTCATCACACAGCATTTTTCTTACAAGCAAAAGAATGATGGATGTGCTTGAACTGAGACTATGCAAAAAGGTATCCACAACTGAAGCAGAATTCAAAATAAGAAAAAGCCTGCTGAAGCTGCAAGAATTCAGTTAAGATCTAATTGCCATTCCTAAAACTTATTTTATTTTTGTTACCTGTTCTTTCATGTTGCTGCTAGCAATTTAGATCCAGGAGGTCAGTCTCTGGTGAATAGAAATTCCCAGTGTTAGCAGCTCTATCAGAGTTCTTGCATTTATATGTTCAAAAATGAGCCCTAGTCTTGGTTTAAAAAATGAACTGTCTGACTTCTATCTACACGACTGAACTAGAACACAGGGGAACAAAACATTGAGGGTGGATTTTATGGTTTCCATCTCTCTTTCTGTTCCTGGAAGGCTGCAGTTATTCTAGCCTCATGCTGTTCATGTGATGATCTAAAACACAACCCAAGTATATGTGAACCCACGGGTAAGTATTGCACGCTGGGGGCTGTGTGATCACAGGTTATTGTAAGCACAGCACGTGGAAAACGTGCAAGCACCACTGTCTGAGGTGGCCCCTCCTTGGCATTTCTTGTTTTCTAGAAGAAACCTCCTCTGGCCTGCTGTTTCGTAGGGAAGTGGTGCCAGGGGACACACCCTTTTGGCAGCGGAGTGCCTTGGATGCTCACAGAAAGCATCAAAAAGCACCAGAATTAATTCAGCTTTCATATGGGAGGCCATGGCCTCACACCAGAACACATCACATGGTGGAGGATGAGTAGTGCTGTCTGCATCCACATGAGCTGAGCATGAGTAGTTGTTTTTGCTGATAAATGAGGCTTTTGAGTCATTTTATTGCTCTTGCTTCCCGCCTCAGGTATTCAACGTGTGGCCTGGAGATCTTGCTGCCATGAGAAAGGCTGCAAAGCTGCAGGGTCACGTTGGTGCTGTGTGCTAGGATCACTAGAAGAAACATGATGTCATTGTAAAACAAGACATGACACTAAAATATGAGGCTGTGAAAGCCTGTCATTTGCAAGGCTGTAATATGCACTAATGTAGTGAAAGTGAGAGCAACATAGATGTTACGGTGATAATGTGCGCTTACTGTATTTCTCTGGGCTGGAAAGAGACCACAACTCTTTATTTTGACAAGGGATAATATACATCTTTGAGAGTGACTATGAAAGAAAATCCAGTTTGAGATGTCAAGTCGTCCAGCATGCAACAGAACGCCGCCAACATCTGCTAAGGTGTTGTGCTTTCTTGTGTGAAAAATACAACTCAGATGTAGCAGCAATCTTTGCAAGGGTAGCACCACTTCAGCGGAAAAACACCACCTGAGGTAGAACATTGTCTGTTTATTTAAAACAAAATTAGGAACCAACAATGTATTATTCATGGTCTTTAGTGTATCCAGAGCGTCTTGTGTGTTTCTTTAACTGCTATAAATACAGATTCAGCTTGCCACACACAGAGCGCTTCATCTGAATCTCGTCAAATGAGTACATTATTTACATTTCATCCCATCTTAAAATGTGGCTTTCTCTTTTGTGCTTCGAAGTGCTGCAGCAATGCCACACCAGCAGCACCAAGGGTGGGTTCCTAGCATTGTGGTTCAGATTCTTCCCTGACTACCGAGGTCTCAAGTGGGAATGCCTTGCTTCTTGTCACAAGCAGCATTTGGGCTTTCCATGCTCAAAACAAAAATCAGGGTCAAACTTTTTATAAAAAAATCAGGATGTCAACCTGAATCCATTAACCAAGTTTCCCTGTTTGTCTTCTCTTCTGCCCCCTCTGTCCTTTTTCTGCACGAGCAGTCACTTAAAGTCATGCATGTAATTATCTGACAGTTACTTCAATAATACAAAAATAAATTAAGTAATCCTTCTCCCTTTTTATGACTGAAATCTTGTGCTGAGTCTGTGGCTCATTCCAGGAGTGTGGAGCATAGATGTTACCATTTTTAGCTACACTCGGTGGCTTTTATTCCTTTTCACAGATACACAAAATGCAAAAGACTGTTTATTTCCATCTCTATTTTTTTTTCCAAGTGTAAACTAAACAACTCCTTTTACATCTCTTGCTGGTTAGCAGCCAATGTAAATGCTTATGCTAGGAGAACAAGCCCATTTCCTGCCGTTAAGGCTTTTTTGTTTATCCTAGGGCTACTCACTGCCACTGCCTGCCCCTGACAGACTATTAACCCCTGTTTCTAGCAGGCATACCAGATGTGGGTTTCTTAAGCAAATTATTGGTTATTTCACCACATGTCGTTTTTGCAGTTAAGTGTTTCCAGCCTCTCAGAACATTCCACAGAAATAACATCACATTTTCCTCCAACCTGTTAATTAGCATAATTATTTATCAGCCTGAAAACCACAGCTTGAGTTTGTTAAGCAGCAGACAGATATGCGCTGGACAGTGGCCCAAGAGACTTGAAAGAGTGATGAGAGGAGGGAGGCTGTGGAAGCTGACTGAGAGGCTGTGGGAAGGCATGCTGTTTGCATTTCCCTCCACCACATTCTCCAAAGACCCTTCCAGCTGATAAGACACATCCCTTTTTCATGCTGCAGGCAGAGGGAGTTTCAGAGTGACTTGTCCACCAAGATCTACCCAGCTGTAACAGGGAGGTCTGGCTCCAGATGATCGCCCCGAAAAAGAGGTGATATGACAAATATGCACCCTCTGCTATCCCTGGCAAGTAGTCCAGTCCTCCCTTTGCATCGGTTTGCTCTTTGTGCACGTGTCTAATCTCCCTTACCGAAAGGAAGGACAAGATTGCAACATTTATAAGGCTTCTAGGATGTAATTTGTTCAGTCAGCACGTGAGATAGCCAAGAGGGTCTTTGTCCACTGTTGCACACACAATATTCATCCTCGGGTCAAAAACCATACTGCCTTGCAGAAGACATTGCAAGTAGCAGGTCCAAACCACTCATTAGATACCAATGACAGAAGAAACACAAAATGGGTTGACATGTTTGAAATCATAGAATCATAGAATCGCTTGGGTTGGAAGAGACCTTCAAGATCATCGAGTCCAACCATAAACCTGTGTTAAAACCACCTCTAAACCATGTCCCTCAGCACCACGTCCACCCGTTTTTTAAATACCTCCAGGGATGGTGATTCCACCACCTCCTTTGGGCAGCCTGTTGCAATGCTTGAAATGCTCGGGTGACCCTATTTTTTCAACGTGCAAATGCAGAAGGCCTGTCTTGGACCTGAGCAGACTAAACCTCTCTTGCCTCTGGGCCCAAGACAAGTCTAGTGCTAGAAGTGTTTGCACAGGTCTCTGTATGGGATGGATTGCACTCAAATTTTGAAAGTTTAGGCACTGTAATTTTCTACCTGAATGGTGTCTAGGCTGCTTTTATAGCTGCAGCAAATCCTGTACTTCTGCCAACAGCTGTACTGTGGTTTATACGTACCTGGTAATTGAGGGGATTTCATGTAAAAATTAATAGCAGCAGTATGGAACAGGGATGGATATGTTTCTAAGTGGCTGCATTCAAACTTAGACCTGCAATGGACTTTTTTTTTTCCCCCCAGTTAGACTTCAGAAAAACATAACTTTGACAAATGAATTAGACCACATGTCAAATGTGCTGGTTTTCCTAAAAAATGTTCTGGGCATCCAATTATATTCCCAAGCCTTCCAGTTCATTTGCAAGCCTATAAACATAGTAGGACAAATCCAAGACTTGAAAGCCATATGGGACAGTGATGTCCTAAGTAGCCCCTTTGCTTCAGAGTTGTTGAGGATGCTGCAACAGGTTGGTGGCTCCCAGGTATACCTAAAATTGCTGTAAAATGTCACAGCACAGTGTGGACCCATTGTCCACATGACACATTAGATGTCGTTAGTGACCTATAAGACAATAAAACATACTGCATTGAAACATTCTACTTAATAAACGAGCAGGCAACATGTCATTTACTTCAAAGACTGTGCCCATTAATGGTAGCACTTAATCAGCATGTTCCAAAATCTGTTTTGTTACTTTACCTCAGATGATGGATACTAATCTGGGAAAACTCTATTGGAAGTTTCAAGTCTTCATGAAACATGAGGAGCTGTGCTTCCTAGCGTCATATCTGCAGTTGTTTTTGCTTTATCATGTTAGTTCCTGTTATGCACTGCAGGCCAGATGGCAGCAGGCTGACACCAGTTTGAATAAGCAGGCGAAGAAACACATGGTCCTATGAATGATGAGCGCAAGGCCTGTTTCTCCAGATGCTCAGGGAGATGCTTGATACAGTAAAACATAATGGCAGGCTGATATTTTAAGTGAGCAGCATGGGATCTTCTATGTGGCTTGAGCAAATCACACCACAAATAGAAACCATTCAACATAGACAATCTTAATGAAACACATTCAGGTCTTTATATAAGACCTCTTGGTACTAAGCCTGGGCTCAGGGAGCAAACGTAGGTATGCACATCTCCAAATGTTGAGAGAGATGCCATAAAGTGAATGGAAAGAAGTGAAAAATCTTACCAAACTGAAGATCCACTGGCCTTTGGCAGCTATATTTCTCAAGTATTCAGTCATTGAGTTAGAGAATTGAAGGGCTTTTAAAAATGATTATAACATTTTACTGACTTAGATGAGAAAGAGCTGCCTGTCAACAAATAGGAAAGATCATAATTATGATGTTCATAGAAGCCAGCTTTAAATTATCCAGCAAATGCCTTTTGTTGCTGACATTCATTCACTCCTTTGTCTTTTGATTTTTTTTTTCCTCCTGCGTGACAAAAAATACGATTCTTCCTTAAATACCTTAGTTGTTACCATTAATTGTTCACTCACATTCTGTTAACTGTCACAGGAAGGTAAGGGTCTTGGTGAGAATACATTCATTTAGGGGCAAATTGATGACAGTTCCTCTTTTTGCTGTTTCTAGAATGAAACACATGGGCCACGTTTTCTCACAGGAAGGAAGAAATATTGATTTAAGCTGTGTGCACAAATACCTGCAGAAACCTACGTTTCTCTGGATCAATGGCTAAACCCAATAAACTTTAAAGAAAAATCCTACTGATTTCAAATGAAACTAGTTGTGACTGAAAATGAATTTTCAGTAAATCATGACAGCTTTGGGCTCTGCTAGATCCCCTTGCCAAAATTCCCCAGATCAAGCAATGCACGCTTGCTATGTTCTGCAATTGCATCTGCAGTGAGTCACATGTACCAATCTGGAGCCCAGATGTTACGTGGAAGAGTGAAAATATCACACTGGCTCAGGGTCTATTCTTTCACATGGCTCCCTTGATGATTCCTGCTCCCCCCCTCCCCACAATGTAATTTAAAGAGAGAAGAGCTGATAAAGTTTCCACATTTCTCCTTAGGAATCTGTGGCATTCACTTGTGGCTGCAATAAATAGGTTTTTTAATGCCATCAGCAGCTCAAAAGAATTTTGAATGCATACCGGAGTACAATCTCTTAACCATTTTCCCTCATTTCCCGTTAGGCCACTTGTCCTACATAAGTTTGGGGCTTTTTCATGATAATTCTAATTGGATAATTCAGTAGCACTGGGTACCATTGAGGCAAGATCAAGGCATGTGTTTTTCTATACCAAAGCGGTAAATATGCGTTCCCTTTAGCAACATTAGTGATAACAGCTCATCCAAAGAAGGATCTTCACCCTTTTCTATCCTTAGAAGGTGTTCTATTCCTTCATTTAGATTTAGCTTACTCATGGCCTAGATAGGGAAGGAAGATGTAGTCGATACAGACAATTTTCCTATAGACTTGCAGTGGAAATTGACTTTCCAGAAGTTATAGGCATCAGGATGGGTCAGATGAGATTAAGTTTTCAAGTTTCACTTTCATTTATGAAGTCAATAGCTTCTGAAGTTGGAAGTGAGGGTGAGCACTCTGTGTGCGCCCTGAGTGCTGTTACTCCACTTGGGATTTCTTTTTGTGGTTTTACCCATGCAAAGATACTTTCATACTCCCTACTTGCTAGCAACGTAGCAAGTGCGTCATTTTACACACCTGCTTTTATCCACTGCCTTCCTAAGCAGTCATTAGATGACTGCTCGATGACGAAGGGCAAAACACACTTCTAAAGACCCATCTTTTTGAGGAGATTCAGAGCTGCGGTCTGGTGACTTGCCTTAGTGAAAGCTCTCAAATGAGACAATTCACTCCCCATCCATCCTTCATGGGTTTCCTGAATCTCCGTTGTCACTCAGGTTTTTGTCTCAAACCACCCTCAGCCAGCAGGAAGCTGAGCCGGTGCAAGTTGCGAGGCTACAGCTCAGCTCTTCGGGAATAACATGAGAGGGCACAGGGAGATCTGGCCTTGGAGGGAAGTAGCAGGCAGAAGGAAGCACGCAACCAGCTCAAACCACTGCTTCACACAGAGAGGGAAAAGAAAGAAACTTCATGTTGCGGGGTGGCAGAAAGGTGGAGGAGGAGAAGCAAGATCTGGGCAGCAGCCTTCCACCTGCATCATCCGGCTAGTCCACAGTCCTGGCACAGGGAAGAACCCTGTGAGGTTCATCTGTCACCAGTCAACCCCTTGAGCTGCCTTCCTTCCTCCACAAGGTCCCTAGGAGCAAGGCACTCTGATGAGCACAAAACCCACCCACCTGAGATCTGCCGATGAACCACCTCCGGGGGAGAGGGGTCCTGACTGCATGTTATAGTTATAGTCCGCCTGCTGTTGCTCTGATCGTATGCTCCCAGCAAGTGACCTGTACATCCCGTTCACCTTGGCAGACACAGTAGAATCTAGCACGGTTTTAGCCAGTCTTTTTTCCGTAATGACAACCTCCTAACTATTTTTCTATATCTTGCATTTTATCTTTGCATGGAATGAGTTGAACGGGTTTTTTCCAGAGAAAAACCTGCAGCTCTGGTATTATTACTTATCATGGGTACAAAGCTCTCTAGCCTTTTGCTCTTTAATATACTTAAATAAAACAATAAAACATTAATAATGTTTGTTATTTAAGATTATTTAAGTGAACACTCGCATTCACTGCTAGATTTCAGCCAGAGGGGCCCATTAACTTTAATTTTCTTTCTCTTTTTTTCTCCACGCTGACAAAACATTTAAAAAAATTAAAAAACTCCCAAATTAAAATCATGCTCCAGAAATCTCTTCTCTAGAGCCTTTCAAAACTGGTAGAGAAATATCTACCTTGATTGTAAATTGTCCTGCTCAGATGCCTGTTTTTCTGAGGAGGTGTTTTTTTTATAGACTTTAGAAAGTTAAAAGTCAAAGCAAGTTTAGAGTAGAAAATCAATAGAACAGCAGCTGGTGGCAAACCCTAAACATGCCTCGACTGCTGTTGCTCCAGTGAGATATTTGTCTAGTAGGGTTGAAAAATTTGAAGGAGCCACTACGTCATTTGATACAGTACAAATAACCTTCCTCCTTAATACTCTTTCTATTTATTTGTGAAAGCTCCTAAAACATAGTGCATAGTATTTAACTCTTGTTTCTCTCTGAGAAATCAGACAGGCAGCCTGAGAAGCCTCCAGCAGGCTGGGTGAGCTGGAGGAACGAGCTCCCTGGGACACCCGAGCCGTCTGGGCACTGCACCACTAACCCAGCTTTCTGCTGTTGATGGAAATGCTGCTTCTCCCCCAGCAGTGCAAGCGGACAATGGGGTGTACCGGCTCTGAGACCCACGTGCTGGCTTATGTTGGTTTCGCCCTGACCCTCAAAGTTATGTAAATGTCTTTTTTTTTTTGTGTGCGTGGGCGAGCTTAATTTAATGTAGGTCTGAATCTCCACTGGGATGATGGAGCCCAGCATTGCTGCATCAACTGCAGTGAAAAACAGTGGTTGCACATGCCAGTTTGTGGCCGGTGCAGGCATTCCAGCCCTCTGCCCCGCTGGCTGAGCCACCATCCCCTTCCTGCACCTTCACTAGGCGTGCCAGGAGCTCCATGTCTTAGTACGCAGTGAAATGTTTTCTTTCCAGGGTGTCTTGCAGCTGAAGGAAAGTCTTTGCGCCTGAGAAACCTGAACTGCTGCTCAATTAAAGTCACCAGCATTTTTCAAACTCTTGTTGGTCTGCGAGACCTCAAGTGAGATCTTGCTTCTAATATTCTTTTACATTTCTTTCTGCAGGACCTTCCCAGCGGGTCAGAGCAAACTGATGAAGCTGGACGTGCTACACGACCTGGCTGTCAGCATGCCGGAATCTTAATGGCAAAAGTAATCGTTTATTTGTGAGCCCACAAGAGACCTGATTTTAGCATTGCATGACACCTTCCAATGTATCCATGAAAGCAGCAATTAAATTGGATGAATATTTCATTTATTCCTATTTTAAAATTCAGATATGCAGGGTTTAAAGAAATAAAAAAAATCAGATACAGTTATGAACACGGTTGTACATCTCGTGTTTTTGTAATCATCCAACATTTGCAAATTCTGCACTGCTCAGCAATCAAACAGGGTCTGTAGAAGAGTGTGAAAAATTTCCTTCTGTGATACTCATCATCACAGACATGTGCCAAAATAACTGTGTCAGTCAGGGTACGGGGAGGTGTGATGTCTGGGTGCAAGCTCTGACTGGCAGCACTTTGCTGGTCAAAGCCCTTAGGGGTAGATGCGCTTATGCCAGCAAATCGAGGCTTGAGATGTTCCTTTACCCAGAAAGTGTTTTTGCCACTTCTTTACAAGCATAATAATTGTCTCTATGTTGAGCATGATTTAGTATACTTCCACGCACGCTGGTAATGAATTCCTAATGTCACTCTCCCTAAAACCTCTTCCAGCATTTGCTGTGGACCTGTGCAGTTACAGTGGTGAGTGCTCAGAGTGACACATAAGAGTGGAGCATTCTTACCTATATAAGATCATCTGTATTTATCTTATTATGTTGTATTATATTTTACTATATTTTCTTTTCTGGCCAGAAACAGGAAGTATAGCTCAGATAATGAGGTTAACAAACTACCCAGGTTGAGAAGCAAGACTTTGCTGTGTCATGTCATGGTTCTGTATCGAGAGATCTACAAGAAACTGAAGATGTGTATGGTATGTTGCCAAAAAGTATTCCAGTGAAAGCCACAGGGGTAAGTCAAACCTCTGGAGCAACAGTTTCCTAATATCAGTCTGTAAACCCCTGGTAGTGTGCAGACCTGTAATGCATGCTCGGAGGAGTAATACTCTCTTTGTAGTATTTAAATTCAAAGTTAAATAAAGATTAATGTAAAGAGACGTCCTTAGAGTAAACATCAGCATCATTCTGATCTTCCTCATCAGAAGTGTCACAAAAATGGCTTCAGTTCGTAAGTCTACTTAGGAGAATGGGTGAATGACCCAAAAATGACACAGTGACATTTCACCTTACCACCCTGGTGATGTGACACAGAGCATTCAGATGTTTTGCATTATTGGTAAAGATTTCAAAATCGTATTTTTATGACCCATGTGAAGAAAACAGGGTGTCAGAATTAATGATGAGTCACACTTAAAAGGTGGGAGTTTTTACACCTTTGCTCTAATTTATTTTGGCCAGCAGTGTTCATGAAAAGATCATATGCTTATATAGGAATTAATGGGAAATCTCATCTGAATATTGTTGGACCTCTTAGCCTTCTTCACAGCATTTCAAAAGCTCTGTTGCTAGCCAAATCCAGATAGTACAGAAGAAATGGAAATACAAAATAAGTTCATTGTAGCCAGTGTCAATGGCATCACTTCGAGTCTGCCATTGGATCAAGGCTGGTTCTTACATTCTTCTGAATAGCTCACTCAGTCCCAACAGGGGCTAACAGGAAATTCCACGCAAAGATGCCGGAACAAAATCAGTTTCCCATGCAAACAGCAATTTAGTGGCCTTTCCATCCAGAATCCTAAGTAAAGTATAAGCTTGTTGGCCAAAGACTAGACACGTGAGAGACTTCCACCGGGAAAAAAAAAATAAATAAAAAAAGCTTTTCCAATCAATCACAAATCTAAACTTATCTGAAGTTCAGAAATCCTTTAGAAAATTTGTAGTGTGTCTGGGCAAGACAGAAAAAAGTCAGAACAGATTTTAGGATGTGGTAAAAAGGCTTTGTGGATTTTAAGGAGTGGTATAACTATCTTTGCTATCTTTCTTACAGTACAGTAATATTTTCTAGAATAAACACATCTGTCATGCGTAATTACATTTTCTTACAAACATAAAGCTGGCCAAATTCTGCATCTGGCTGTGCTGGGGTAAATTCAGAGTGAAACCTGTAAACTCAGTAGAATAGCCTATAAAATCAGCTGAATCGATTATGATTTGCCTACTGGTAATTTAGAGCAGAGGCTGAACACAGTTGGCTCCAATCTGTGTAAAGTGACAGTGTGAAAAAATGGGAAAACAAGTCTCACCGAATCAATGGAGTGACTCAAAAAATATTGCCATTGAATTATGGTCCTCTAAGCAGGATACTCACTGCAAAAGAAATGCTCTCTAGCCTTGCATCAAGACAGAAACAGCATTTTTGCTTGAATTCTCACAACGACCTCAATTTTAAATCAGGTTTCTGAGGTAGAAACCCAACGTATTTCTTGAGGTAATTTTTGCTGTAGGACTTGGACAGCCTCTGCTTTGTGTACATACTTTTAAAAAAAACTTTCATGTATTTTCAGGAAGTGATATCATATGAACATGCTGGTAAAATTAGCCTGAGGCTTTTACTCCATTTATATACAACAAAAGAAATCTTTGTCACTAATTACTTACAAACTTATTATTGGTCCCTTGTAACTGCATAGCCAATGATTACAGCAGAAAAACAATAATTTTATGTAGTTATGACTAAATACCAGCACAACCCTCATATTATCAATAATCACTGTAATAAAGCTGGCTTATTGTTCTAGCATTAAGGGGTCCCTGTATATACTTGATGTGTATGTTAACTGGAGCTGTGTTTCAGCTTAATATCGTTTCTGGGAATACTGAGATAATAAAAAATTACTGGCTTTCATATGATACACATATGCCAGAAGGGACAGTCTCTGGTTTTCAGTCCGTTCATGAGTAAAGTTGGCCTCTTCAAGAAGGGCTCACATTTTAACAAATCTCAGTGCCTGTGCCTATTTTTTTTCTCCAGAGAACTTTCAAAATATATCAGACACATACAGGGCATCACCATTTTTCTACCCATAGTGTGCAACGGTTTCTTATTTTGGAACAGCACATGAGGTTACTTTGAAATGTATATATGCCATGAGTGAGACAAATAGTGCTGGCTAAAAATAAAGTTTTAATCACTTGTGGAACTTCACCCTCTGATCTTTAACTTTATGCCCGCGTGTCTCTTATTCTGCAATATCGGAACGCCTTCTGTAGTGGATACACACGATTTTGATAAATTCAGTCCTATGTTGACATTTTCTCCAAGTCCCTGGGGCAAAGCTAGGTTTACTTTTGGGGAAAGGAGACAGATGATTTAATTTACATTTACCTTGCTTTGCAATACTTGGACAGGACTGACAGTGGAGCATGGTAGCGCAGAGCAGCTTTTCCAGAGAGGTCCGTCCCCGAGCGTGCCTGCCCAGGTGCCGAAGCCTTTCCCATGCCCAGAAGCCACCAGCATGAGCGCCGCTACATGGAGGGGGCCACGTAGCCCTGCTGGGAGCTGGGCAGCCCCCACCTGCTGTGACCACCAGCCGCTCGCAACAGAGGGAACCGGCAGCTCTGGTAAACGGAGATGAGCCTGTGCAGCTCCAGTCATTTGCGTTTACTGGGCGCCTGTCTGATCCCCTAAGACACAACGCTTTCTAATGGCTTGAGCACAAGCTCATCCCTCCACACCTGCTTAATTTTAAATTTTAAATCTTGCCTCTGCCACTGCCCTGGTGTATTGCCACGGCACTAAACTGTCTCTGTTGGTCCTTTCACAGGTGAAGCAGGCGTAATAATGTGCTTGTATCAGCTTGAGGAGGAGGCGTAGAAAGAAGAAACTAAAGAAAGCGTGACCATGATATAAGGCTTAATTCGGGCTGTGTTTCGCCACTTCACTGAAGCCAGGAGTTCACTTTGCCTGTCTGCGTACCTGAGTCACCGTAGGGTGACTTGCAGGCAGAGACATGGGCGGAATAATGTCTGCAGAGGTCCTCACTGGGACTGTGGCAGAGGAAGCTCTCAAAATAAGCAATTCAGCCTCAGGAAGGCTTTTCCTTCCTGACAGATCTATACCAAATGCAGACAAGGCAGATGCATGCCTTGAGGCAGCCATGTGAACGTCAGGGTGGAAGCTGAACTAAACTATATTACTGTTAACACTGACATATCTTCAGGGAAGAGTAACTTCTTTGCAGCTACAGGATAGCTATGTAGTCTGGCTGAAGTGAGAACCGTATGCTGAAAATGCACCAGTTAGTTTTTCCCGTCTCCCCATGCCACTCAGTTTAGTAGCATGCATCAATGCGCGTGCAAACAGATAGAGGTTTGCCTGACAAAGCTCATTCAAAGTACAGTATTCACGCAGGGATACCATGTCAATCAGAAAAACGTTAACTGTCTTGCCGTTCTTGTGGGCAGTGGGAAGGTTTCAGCACTTTCATTCAGGTCGCCTCCAAAACGTTCTCAACCCCTCAAGGTCACTGCTGCTTTTTATATCAAATAACAGAACCAAAAGCAGGAATGAGGAAAGCATATAAGCACGTGCTTGCAGTTAATGACTCTACACATATGCTGAAAATTAAATGTGTACTTTGTGCTTTCCTGGATACGGGCCAGAGAAGGCAGCTCCAGGATGAAGTCACTAATGAGTGTAGTATACAGCTCACAGCACACTGCGAGAAACTTTTTACTTCTCTGCTCTCGAGCAGTTTTAAAGGAAAAGACAGCAGTCTTCCATTAGTGCACTAGTGTTTGGCACAAACAGAAGGAAAATGTGATCTTTACAGGGAGTTTATGTCACGTCTCCTGAAATGAGAGTCGCAGGGACACAGTTCTGATAATGGCAGTGCCTTGACCTGCCCTGTTCTCATGGGCCAACACAGGTAAAACCTATAGCCCTCGTAGAAACAGAGCAAACAGGGGTCCAGCTCTGCTTGTTGCCATTTTCCAGAGTTTCTGCATTTCTTTGTTTGGTTGTGCATGTATAATGACATACAAATTGCCAATCACAACAGCAATCGCGCTTCCCTGTTCTCCTCTCAACCTTCATGGTGTTGGGCAATAAAAGCGGAAAGAATTTGCCCACCCTTTCCAGAAATATTGCAAGCAATTAATAAGTTTGTGTGGGTATTTCTTGCTCAAAATAGAAACCCAGTTGGTTTGGAGGTTCAATCTGGTGGATAAGGAAGATAAAAAGTGTTTTGTTTATTTCAACTCTCCTCCACCCAGAAAAAAAAAAAATTGCAGCATTTTTGCTTTTGATTTAATTAGCTTTCCCTGGATTATTATTTCAGTGAATTATGGATTACATGAAGGATGAAAGCATGAGAATTTGAGAACTCGTGTTTATGAGAAGAGGCCAGCTTCTCTCTTGCCCAGTGCTTCTTTGGGTTATTCCTTTGTGCACAGTCATTCAGACTTACCGCAGACTCTAGTCCCTCAGAACATAACGTGTGACAACAGGCAGGGAGATCTAATGCTTTTGTGAACAGGGAGAAAACAGCATGTAAGGAAAAGATAGGAGGTTTGTATTACTTTTTGGATTCATCTGTTGACTTCAGCTGCATTAGCCAGCTCAACCAAATCCTAACCAGGATCAAGCAGTGGGAAGGACATGCTGATGTGGGGTTGGTGCTAGCCTTGAGTTCAGGCAGCTGTGCAATGCACAGAAAATACAACGCACAAAAGCAGGATCAGTGGGAAAACAGGAAGGCAGGGGAAGTACGCTTATGATTTCTAATTTAAGCAAATACAACTGGACCATGTCACATACAGCAAGTGATCACGTCCACCTCTATTTACAGTGCCTGCATGTGTCTGTGTACGGAAATTGCCTCTGAAAACGCCAGTCGTGGAGGCAGAGGAGCAGTTATGATACAGAACAAAACCCTTAAGACAGGAAAAAACAAAGTGCTGCCCTGTGGGCTTGACAATCTTCCTCAAGGAAAAATAACTTCGTGTCTTCAGCCCGACTTCCTTCAGCTGTAATGCTAAGGACTAGGAGAAGCAGTAGTCTCATGTAAATCAAAGGTATTCAGACTAGCGACAATTTTTTAAATGAAAAAATATTCCGAGGACAAATCTCTGCGATTAACAGGAAGAGACTGCAGAGCAGGTGATGTCCCAGTTTTTCTCTTAGCCTGATCTAGCATACTGAGAATCAGCATAATTACAAATACATAAAACATCTCACTCTGTAGCTGTAACACCAGGGCAATGCACTTCTACTTCTGCCATCTGAATACTCCTCATATATTAATTTCCCTTCTTTCTCTATCCAACTGCTTGCAAGTGTGCTGGTGCTCATTTTGAAAAAAACTTTATATGTGAGTTTTCTTAAAATCCAGTACTTCAGTTCACAGGTTTATTTGTCCTCCTCCTGTGCTATGCCATTTGTAGGGGGGAACAACCTGGGGACAGTGACCACCTCTGGTATTTGGAGGCTTTGTCCAGAGCTGGAAACAATCCCAGTCTGGCTTTGAGGCTGCTGACTTAGGTGTCATGAACTGTTCAAACGCAGCCTTGACTCTGTCCTCTGACTGAGATGTGAAGGTGTTTTACCTTCAGGGACTCCATTTATCCTCCGAAAGTGCAAGCTAAGACAGATGAAGAAACCAAATGCAAAGGAAAAAAATGGTGAAGGAAAGAAGCAGGGAAAAAAGGTGTACAGCTATGTGTATTTAATGCATTGTTTAGATGGTGGATGTGGGAGTAGAAATATCTGTCAGCTTCTCAACACAGGGCAGTTTGGCTTTGTTTCTGGAGTATCCACCAGTTCTATGGCTGTAGTGTAGTTACAGCTGCAGTGGGTCAAAATTTGCCCTTGGTGATACTTCTCCAGCCTTGTTAGTGACTTTTACTTGTCCTGTTGCCTACAGTCGGTTTCAAAAGGCAAGCAGCAGTTCCCGCTTTTGTACCTGTCCTTTAGCCCTGCCTGAGCCCCTGGCTGCTATAAGTGGCATCGAAGAAGAAGCTTTTAACAAGTACTCAAAATTTCCCATTAATCTCCTTGTTTTCTTGTCTTTTGATGGCAGGCTAGCTGTTTTCCAAGAGCTGACGCAATTGCAAGAAGGAGGTGCTATGGCGGTGATGCAATTACCGAGGGGGGACAGACAGAAGGGGCATGTTTCATTATCTAATCTTCCCCTTGTGTATGGCTTTCACCATGTTTAATTTTCTAATCTTATTTTTTTCTGGCTTTAAATATTTTAAAACCATAAACAAATAAAGATTAGAAAAGTCAAACAGTCTGAGTCTGCCTTTGTGTTAACATAGTCGATGATTTCATAATATAAAAGTTTATTTCTAAATAAGGCAAAGATGAGTTCTTCCCACATGAGCTGGAGCAACAAAAAGAAAAAATCATTGCTGGTGTTGTCACTGGTACGTGCTAGTGAACTTTATCACTGTCTCGCAGGGTTTTGAGGCAAGGGACAGTTTCTGAGACACACATGTAAAAACAGGTCATTGGTATAATGTCGTTAGGTCCCTGCAAATTGTCATTGTGAGAATGAGTTAAAGCTCTTCTCCCTGTGTCAAGCAGAAGAAATGCACCCTTCCCTTTGAAAATGGTCATGGGCATCTTGGTTGAACTCAGAATGTAACAGCTGGTCTCCTTTTTAGTCCTCTTTTAGTCCTTTTTTTGTCCGATTCTTTTACTCAGGAGCTTTTGCCATCTATATTGTGTCACCATGCGGCTGCTTCCTGGGGTGAGCGGCAATATCCCGTTCAGTGCAATCGTGTTCAACACAGTCTGTTTAAATTCAAATTATAAGGTCAACCTGGATCAGTCAGAGACACAAATATGCCAGAGTCCTTCTTCATGGCCTGTGAAGGGCCTGCAATCAGCTTCCCTTACTCTGAATCTGATACCTCACCTGCTGTAGACATTTCATTTTCACTCCTAGCAGAAGTGACCTCCTCCAAGGTACTCCAAAAAGCACACATCTCACCTTCATGATAAATCTCTTATTGTAGCAAGTGTCAGCTACTATATGCAAAAGAAAAATCTTGGCAACCTTCTCTCTGGTACTTACACGCCAACATGCAGAACCAAACCGCACACTAAATCTTACACTGTTCTGAATACCCTTGTGTTATTTTTTGCAAATGAAACAGAAACATTTTCCATTAACATTGATTTGCAAGGCATTGTTGTTTTGCTTGGATGGCACGAGAAAAGACTTTTCCACAGATGGTAGATGGGGAAAGAAGAAATCAAATTCCGCTTTACAAACGTGTACAGCCCTGACTCCACAGGGGGATGGAGCAGCGGCGTTTGTCAGAGCTGGGGGAGGCTGTGCCTATGGAGATCCCTTGTTTAAATGTTGGCAACACATTATTGATTAGCACCTGCTCCCCAGGTTCAAGTGGGACATTGTGAGTTTATAGATCATATAAAATGTTTCCTCAGGTGCAAGGACCGAGGTGGTGTGTTTGCGTAGTTATTGTTAAGCTGGGAGTGAAATTAATTCAAATGACTTGTGAATCTCGAGGGAGGCAGGAAATGGGAAGTACCAATTTCCATGAGGTAGGATGCACTTGGCCAAAATGGGTGCTTGGTTACACCTCGGACTTATCATCAGTTCCAGGATCCCGCAGAGACGGGAACGGAGCCAGGATCTGTCCCGGAGTCGCTGTGCGTCAGCCTATGTCTCAATCTAAAACATTGGTAAGTTGCCTCTCTCTTCTCCCCCTGCAAGCTTTCTCCTCTTCTGTTTTAATTCCAGCTAACTTATTTTTGGCCGGCGTGCCGTGGGAAGCTATCCAAACTTTTTCCACAGACTTTATTCTCCACACCGGCAATCACAGCTGTCATGACTTCATAACTATGAAACAGTACTGCAAGCGAAGGTAACAGGCCCTGGATTGTATTCGTCTGGCAGGAGATATAAAGTGGCAAATGCAACCTGTGTAATGCTTGACCTCATGCTGTGTTATTGCAGAAAAACACTTTTATCATGCACACAAATCACTTTACATCTTTTTTTTTTTTCTTCTTCCCTTCTTTTGCTTTTCTTTAGCTCAAAAGGTCAGTATTTTCAACACGCTCTAACTACTAACGAAAAAAATGTGCTCACAAATAAAGTCCATAAATAAGAATAGGTTATACTGACCCAAGATGAATACCTGTGGTAACAAGCTGGTCTCTAAAGGCTGTGGCAAAGCTCCCACTGACTTTATTTGGACCAAGAGTTCACTCTTAACCCTCATTTTCTCTGTATTAAATGTGATGCTGGTACCATACTCTGATGAAGGACACATGTAGATCTACTTATATGGCAATTTTATTGTATTTTTGTCTTTTCAGTGGAAACTGTCAGAAAAAATAATATGAGGAGATTAAAGTTAAATGTACTGCTGAACTTTTGTCTCTGCTAACCCACTCCTGCTGGGTAGCTGCTCCATGCTGTTGCCAGTGATTTTGGTTGCAGCTGAAATCCTCCAACCCTATACCTTCCTGACGTGGGGTAACAGCCTTGGGCTGTATTGTCCAGCGGTGTTGGCTTTTACCTCTTTTTTGTACATGTTTTCCACAACAGTGACATAGTGAATACCTGTGACGTTTAAGGTAATGACGAAGCAGTTCTTTGTGAAGAATCAGGGAGTTTACCGGTTTTTGAGGTTTTCAGTCTCTCTGGGGACTTTAACAGACATCAAGGCATTAGTTTCCATGTTAAGTCTATTTATAAGAAATACCTGCTTAGTCACACGGGTTAGCAGTTTCTAACAAAGAACTCACGCTCTGCAGCACGTTTCAAGGAGCTCAGACACACCTTTCATCTGTTTCTTGCAGTTTGCCAGTTTCATTTAAGCAGTTTCAGCCACTGACTCCGAATCCGCCCCTGAGCGTGGATGAACATGCCTGCAGCTACATACAAGAGACCCAGCCTGGCCACACGTGCCAGCTGACAGCACTTAGTGTTCACTGGGACAGTGCTCGTCTGCAGCCCTTACCCATCTTCTGCTGTATTCTGCTGGGCACGTTGCAGCACTATGCATTCTCATGAAAATTTGAGGGATTTGGGCATATGTGTGTATATATATGCGCACGCACACACATACAGCATGCATGCATGTATATCTGTTTTGACATACAAGTTCTGCATTCATACCTGACTTTTCTTCCTGCCCCACATTGTGCAAAATGTTTATCCACATGGAATACACACATAATCTTACATAGACAGGGACATACTATATAAAAGTATTTGTCGGTTTGTTTTTTTATGCCCCTCTGTCACAGAATCACAGAATCACCAGGGTTGGAAGGGACCTCTGTAGATCATCTAGTCCAACCCCTCTGCCAGAGCAGGTCCACCTACAGCAGGTTGCACAGATGGCGTCCAGGTGGGTTTTGAATATCTGTGAAGTTGGAGACTCCACCACTTCTCTGGACAGCCTGTTCCAGTGCTCTACCACCCTCAAAGTAAAGAAGTTCATCCACATGCTCAGATGGAACTTTCTATATTCAAGTTTGTGCCTATTGCCTTTTGTCCTATCCCTGGGCACCACTGAAAAAAGACTGGTCCTATCCTCCCGGTACCCTCGCTTTAAGTACTTAGAAGCATTGATGAGATCCTAACTCATCAATGTACTTAGAAACATTAATGACATCTTAACTACTTTCTGTTGCTTTGGCAATCACATTTTGCTGGGGGTAAGATGGATTTATTGTTGGTTTTGCATCAAGTTGACAGGTACAATGTCAGATTTTGCTGCACTACCAGCTCCTTAGCCTGCTGGTAGACTGCATCAGTGCAACCAGGAGAGTTTTCTGCTGTTTACAAATTTGTCATTAATATGTAAATTGTGCAGTTGTGATCCGAAAACATAATCTCTGTTTCTCCAGAGGGGAAGTTCTCCGGGCCAAAGCCTGTTGTCCTGTATGCAAAGCGTGACTAAAATATGGTGCCTTCTCTGGTTACATCTATTTCCAATTCAGAGCGGAAAGGGGCATGAACCGAGGCAAAATTTAATTCTTTGTAACGTACTTACAGATTCATGGACATAATCTATGGTCAAAGTCATGCCAAACAGTAATTGCAAAAGGGTCAGCAAGACTCCACCCACGGTAATAACTGTAGCATCACAAGGGGCAAAGTTAACATCAAAATGCTTCTGCTTTGCTGACATGCTACGTCTCTAAGCTATAAAAGAATGAGCAGTTTTCAAACAATTAAAGTGAATGCATCTATCAAAAATCAGTATTTTTGCTTTGTCATTTGTATTACTATAGGTAGCCAGCCAAAAAAACTCTAGTGAAAGCAATTTTACTGCTGCAATGACACAAGTGAACATCTGTAGACAAAAGTCCTTCATAATATTTATTTTAAATATTTATTTTAGATTACAACTCCCTTGACTGAGAAAAACATTTTGCAGCTATAACGTGCTGATTGTACAGTTGCTGAAGAACCCACATAACAGCAGGGGTGAGGTTTTACAGGCTCCACAATAATGTCCAAGCTATTAAACATCAAGCAACAGCATTTTTTTAGCCTAACCTGAGAGCTCTCCAGGGAGAAGCCATAAAATATAGCCCTGTACAAGATGTCACCCACAGGGGCCACACTGATTTTGTGGATTAAACTTAAAGCGATTAACATTGAGGTTTAATATCTGCTAACAGTGTGAGTGCAGATGTAACGAGCGTAAGAAAATGTGGTCAGTTCCTTTGTTATAAAAGTAGAGCGAATCAGCCCGAAAGGGTGATGCTTCTGAAGCAAGACCCAGGATTGTTTACCAATAATACAACCAAGTAGTCCCAGAATTGGGTGTCAGAGAGGTTGCCCAAGATGCTTTGCTTCAGGTCATAGCTGGGAAATCCAGCGACTAGTGCAAAAAGTAGAAAAGCAAAGCAACGGATGAGTAGAACCAGTCATTCGCTTTATCTTCAGCTTATAAACTGCTCAGCTGGGACCAGCAAACAAGCTTTTGAGCCAAATCACAGACTGTCTGTGCCTTACAGTCTTGGGGGTGGCAAAAGTAAATACAGTAAGATATACTCACATGCAGAACAGACTGCCTTCATGTTCTGCAGTTCAGCATGTGCCAGACATTGAGAGCCTTCCTCTCTCCAGGCTTTGGATACTGTCCACCATGCTGTGGATTCAGGGCTATGCACACTTTGTATAAAACCAAACCTAGTCAACATGGAAGATTTTGATAAGTTAGGAGCATTGGCTTTTGAACATGAGAGTTTTCTGATACCAGTCCTATTTTCAGTTATTCAGTCCTGAGGAAAAAAAAAAAACCCGAACAACTAGGCTGACTTAATGGTTACACGTACACTATTCCAAGCTAGCAATGTTTCAAGCTTCTGCATGTTGCCCAGCTGATCTCCTTCCTTCCCATAGACAGTGATGTGTTTGAAGAAATATTATCTGGACATTGTATCCACAGCAGTGGTGCCTCCAGCTACTGGCTTAGAAATGTATAGTCCAAGTGGCCAGATAACTCAGCCTATACACACACCTGTGCAGCACAGACATCATGGTATGTGCTGATGCTTCCTCTGATAACAGCACCCAAGCAAACAAGGTATGGAGATCACTGTTTTGAGAGACACAGGGTGTATCAAGGAATCTCACTCAGTCCTACTCCAGAAATGAGAATGAATAAACTAGAAGCAATATGTCAGCCCTGTGGCATCTACTTCATACCCAGTCTCTTGATGAAGACATGTTGAAACATATGGAAGACAGGGACGTGATTAGGGACAGTCATCAAGGCTTCACCGGGACAGATTGTGCCTGACTGATCTAGTCCGCAGACATAGGAAGAGCAACAAATGTTGTCTATCTAGACTTCTGTAAAGCCTTTGATACAGCCCCCCACAACATTCTTGCTGCTAGATTGGAGAGTTATGGGTTTGACATACGGACTGTTAGATCGATAAGGAACTGGATGGATGACAATCCAAAGAGTTATAGTCAAGGGCTCAATGTCCAGGTGGAAGCCTATAATGAAGGGTGTCCCTCAAGGGTTCGTACTGAGACCAATACCATTTAGTATCTTCATCAGTGACATAGACAGTAGGATCGAATGCACCCTCAGCAAGCTTGTGGATGACACTAAGCTGAGTGGTACCCTTGATTCATTGCAGGGGACGATGCCATCCAGAGGGACCTTGATGGGTTTGAGAGTGGGTCCGTGTGAGCCTCATGAAGTTCAACAGAGTCAGATGCAATGTTCTGCTGGGTCAGGGCAACTGCTGGTATCAATACAGGCTTGGGGATGAAAGGATTGAGAGCAGCACTGCAGAGAAGGACTTGGGGATACTGAAAAAATGAAA
The DNA here is from genome assembly GCA_013398295.1 of Chionis minor. Taxonomy (NCBI): domain Eukaryota; kingdom Metazoa; phylum Chordata; class Aves; order Charadriiformes; family Chionidae; genus Chionis; species Chionis minor. The sequence goes on along the minus strand of VZSF01008153.1, from coordinate 284,504 downwards.
ATTGGAAACGAGCCAGCAACATGTGGTCGTAGCCCAGAAAGCCAACTGCATCCTGGGCTGCATCAAAAGAAGTGAGGCCAGCAGGTCAAGGGAGGTGATTCTGCCCCTCTACTCTGCTCTGGTGAGCCTCCTCCTGGAGTACCGTGTCCTGCTCTGGAGTCCTCAGCACAGGAAAGACATGGACCTGTTGGAGTGGATCCAGAGGAGGGCCACAAAAGTAGTTACAGGGCTGGAACATCTCTCCTGTGAAGAAAGGCTGAGAAAGTTGGGGTTATTCATCCTGGAGAAAAGAAGGCTCCAGGGAGACCATATCGCAGCCTTTCAATATCTAAAAGGGGACTTACGAGAAAGACGGAGAAAGATGTCTTACCAAGGTCCAAGGGCAAGGCACAATGATCTTTTAAACTGAAAGAAAGGATGTCTAAATTGGACATAAGGAAGAAAGTTTTTATTATCAGGGTGGTGAGGCAGGACACCTGGGGAAGTTGTGGATGCGCCATCATGGGGAGTATTCAAGGTCAGGTTGGATGGGGCTTTGAGCAACCGGATCTAGTGAAAGATGATCCTGCCCATGGCAGGGTGGTTGGACTAGATGGCTTTCAAAGGTTCCTTCCAACACAAACCACTTTGTTATTCCGTGTTTCTGTGTTGTTTATTATGGGTAGTACTACTGGGACTGAAATTGTCATCATTATATATAGTGAGCTTCACTCCCAGGGAACCCCCTTCCTTCAATTACTTAAAGAAAATACAGGAAATACGGGGCAGAAAAATTAGGATTGAAAGAGTCTTCTTGGCTCACTGAGTCCTGCGTGAGCCTTCTGATTTTCAGTGTTGCTTGGGGTTTTGAGCATGTAAGTGTGTGCTGCATCGTTCATTTTTCTTGCAGGAAGTAGTATATGTTTGTGCTGTGGCAGTGATTTATTGTACAGCCAGTTTTTGTCAAGCATTAGCTTGCTTTTGCATTAGCTCAAATAATAGTAAAACTATTCAAATAATGTGAAACAATTTACTAAGCAGTTACAGTCACCCTGTCTGAAAAAAGTAAACAGGGGGATAGAGCTAATACATAATTTTAAAGTTATAAAGTAGGACTGAGGCAAAATCATATATACAGTCCAGCGTTCCTAAAGAATTAATTTCCAACTCTAACTCCTAGACAACCTTCCCTGCGTTTATTCTCATTTAGGTAGCCATGCTATAGCTAATATATTTCTGACTTTGATCCCATTCCACTGTACTTATTGTGGCTCTAAGATGCATCACTTCTGTAGGAAATCATCCAGTGGGATATTTCCATGCTGTGTCTTCTTGCTCCATAACATGTAATGTTAAAGCCTGGATCAGTAAAAATTGCATGAGAGGGAAAATGAGACTGATTGAAAGGATGATCCAACAGACATGCATTGCAGTCACAGGGAAATAAGAAGGAGTTTACTCTTTCAGCAAACAACAGTGATGACCCTCTTCTGACTGTGGATGGGATAAAATTCCCTCATTTGTGGTTTGTTGGTTTTTTGGAGTTTTTTTGTTTGGTTTTTTTTTTAATATATATTAGGTAACTTTGCCATCTATTTGTGTTTGTATAGCAGAGAGTCAAAGCAATAAGATGTGGAAAAATGTCTTCCACATCTTCCCAACAACCTGACTGTTCCTAAACCTCATTCTCCCTTGTCTGCAATCCAGGCTTTATTCCAGTCTTTTAAACTTAATGCATATTCTGTATTAAGTCAAAAACCAGACATCACCAGCCTCCAGTTTATTTCGTCCTCCTAATGTACCAGTTGATTGCTGGTAGTTAAAATCTCCCATTACTGCCACTTGGCCTCTTTTACATGCTTTTTTTATTTGTACAGTCATTTCACAGAAGATAAATCACAAATTAGTAATTCCACGGTACTGATAGCACAGTGTATTTTCCTGGATGTTCAGCATGAGAAAGAAGATATGTGCCTGTAGGTCTGTCCCTGGGCTGCTTGTGCTGCCTTTTAGTGAGCAGCTTTGCTAGCTGAGGAGCAAAGCAGTGGCAGGAAGCCATTCAAAAGCCTGCCTAAACGTGTTGCTTATCTGTTTGTTTAGTATTACTTTACATTTAATGACACGTACCTTTAAAGGTATGAAAGGTATGAAAAAACCATATTTTTAATATGTTTTCACATATTTTCAATTACATTTTATTATATTTAAAGGCAACGTAATATATATCTGTAGTATAATTGTGAGCCCTGCAAGTACAAGCAGGGATTGTATTTTATGGATTTATTGCTGCTTACAGTTGGAGGCCTGTTTCCAAAGTGAAGTTTTGCAGCATTGACTTCTGCAAAGTCAACTTTTATTGTACACACTATTTACTTTCCTATGAGGACAGGCTGAGAGAGTTGTTTAGCCTGGAGAAGGCTTTGAGAAGACCTTATTGTGGCCTTTCTGTACTTAAAGGGGGCTCATAAGAACAACAGGGACAAATTTTTCAGCAAGGCCTGTTGCATCAGGACAAGGGGTCCTAAAGAGGGTAGATTCAGACTAGATATAATGAAGACATTTTTTATTATGATGGTGGTGAAACACTGGAACAAGTTGCCCAGAGAGGTGGTAGGTGCTCCATCCCTGAAAGCATTCAGGGTCAGGTTGGATGTGGCTCTGAGCAACCTGATGTAGTTAATGATATCCCTGGTTGTTACACGGGGGTTGGACTACATGACCTTTAAAGGTCCCTTCCAACCCAAACCACTCTGACTCAATGATTCAATGACTTTCTGCCGCACCTGAAGGGTGCACTAATGTATCTGCTCCACGAAGGAAACTGTCTCAGAAATCTAAGTTTTATTCTGAATAATGCATTGCCAGCATCTTTACATTGCTCACTTAACTAGTGTCACTGCTCAAAGCATGCTCAGAACTTGGCCAATGGCCAGCCCTTGAGGAGTTTAGCTGGTCCACGTTTATCCTCTGATCAGCCAGCTGTCTGACAAATCCTTCCAGAAAAGGGGAATGCGTCACAGAAGATCCTTCTGTCATCCTCTGAAATCACAGAAATGCAAAAATCCAGCTTTGATTGTTCTACAGAGGAAGACAAATAATGCCTTGTAAGAGTAGTTTCCCCAGAAAAGGCCTACTTAGAATTTGTGTCATCAGTGAAATAGTTTGGTGTGCAGTATAGAGAGGCTTAATTTAAGAAAAATAAAATGTCTGTTTATTTTAAATATGGCTATGGATGACAGGAAAATAGTTCAAGTTTTTTTTTGTTTTCTACAAAGCATTTTAAAACAGACTTTAAATCAGAAGACTACTTCCAGTTCAGTTAGAGTGACATTTGCCTTTCAAGCATTCAGGGAGAAGTACGATGGTTCAACAGGCAAAGCTAAGCAATTTCTAGTGATGGATCTTCAAAATGGATGAAAGTTTGGAGGGAACTTCCCTAAGGAAAGACAACTTTAAAAAGTGCCTACTACTGTGGCATATTGTCCTCAATCTGACTTTTCTTATTTTCAGTATAAATCAGCCAAATATCATCTTTTATAAATTGAGGACCAGTGTAGAGCTATTTCAGGTCACAGTATTCTTTAAGTAGTTTGCATCTGCACTCCATGTGTTCAGTCAAAGAAATTCCAGTTAAAGGGATTGCCCCCAAAATGCAAGGTCCAAGAAACAATGTGCATTTCGATCCATGCCAAAACTCCCAGAGAAAGGTGTTACTCTCTCATTTTAAAATGTGTAAAGGAAAACCTCAAAGAGAAGCAAACTAAAATGTATCCTTGATAACACAGAGTGTTAAAGAGGCTTAAAACACTGATAAAGCTGATCGCTGAAGGAGAGCTAAGTGGGAAATGCAACAGCCCCAAAGAAACACATTTATGGTGGAAAAAAACCAGTACAGTAAATGCTTTTCTGACTCAAATATTTCAAACTGTGTTTATGATAAATGAGATGTCAGAGGACTAACAAAATACCCAAGTGACAATGTGGCAATTAAATAGGCACACTGTCTACTATGGTAACATTTAAAGTAGTTTTAAAATCCTTCAGAGTGTTTTATGGATTTTATGGCTTGGGTCTGTGACAGCTGATACTCTGACATTTGACGTGAATTGGGTAGAGCATACATACAATGAATTGTGACTGTAAAAAGGGACAGAGTCCCAAGACTGTTGCCTTTCAATGAGCTTTAGCCTCCTAAGCCATTGTGAACATCAGACACTTGAAAACGCTGCCCAGTGGCTCTCTCCCTGCTTTGTCTGCCTTGTCAACTTAAACCACAAACCCCTTGGGACCAGGACTGTAACTTATTATGTGTAACACCTCATACAATGGAATTTTGATCTATATAGACTCTAGGGCCTCTAAATGCAACAGCAACATATATAACTTGAAAAGCAACACTTTTTATGATACTGAATACAAAAAGGAATGGACATCAGCAGAAGAAAAGAAATGCATCAGAATATCAATAAGAATTGCCAGAGGACCACTGGGTTGCAATTTGATTATGATGAGAAACCCTATGCTGTTAGGAATTTCCAGGCATACTAACCTGCGTTTCATACCCAGAAGGCCTGATTTCATCTCACGTACACTATAGTAAATTGGGGATACCTCAGGAAAAGGAATAACGCCAAAGTTAGGGTAAGCAGGCAGCGGATCAACTCCTGAGCCTTTTAATTTGATACAGTATCACCAAGGACAATATGTAAAAAAAAATAATCCATGAATAAACAGAACTGTGTGTTCTGCCAAGTAGCGTTTTCTGATATTTGTAATGTATAGCTCTGTGCTGTAATATAAGAGGACAGCTTCCCAGCAGTGTTAAAGCTGCCAGCAAAATTGCTGGTCTTCACGTTTCCCTCAATTTCATCTTGTTTCAAAGTTCTCAATTCGTTACGCCATTTGGCTTTTCCTTTCTCTCGCACCAGCTTTCAGAGGACCCAGACCGATACATTACCAAAGTGCTGTTCCCAGCAAGACACTGGCTTCTCTTAAACGCAGCTGCTTTCTGCGCCGAACAAGAGCGCGCTGCAGGAGTCGCCGAGCAAGTTCAGAGCCTGATGTTTTCCCTTCGTGAGGGTTTTGGTAGGTATTACAGGATTATTGGTTTGACAGCGTTCGCCGGGGTTATGTACATGACTGGAGTCCTCACCCACAGGAGCCCAGACATATGGGAAAACTTCCCTATACATATGGGCTTGCTGTAACCCAAATGTGGCTCGTCTGGACTTAATTTCTTATATCACACCAGCCTCAGAGAGCAGAAAAACAAACCAAACCACAGCATCTTTGCAGAGAAAGCACACAGGCCCATCACCACTCGATGGAAAGTACACAGGGTTCCCAGGATGGGCTAGTACAATAATAACTTAGGGAAAATATGATGGTTTTGAAAGGATCCTAATTATACTCTCTCCAGATTTGCAATTCTTTCTCAGCTTTTGACAGGTCTTCATGTAAGGGCCTGGAAAGATGCAAAAGACTGAACTCCAGGCCCCAAAATTTCTGTGGTTTTAGCTCTGCAGAGCCTCTGTGAATACTGAGAGGTGGGAGTGTGCACTCTCCATCTTTTTACTCTCTAAACTTTTCCTTAGGGAGGCAGAAAGCCTTACTGATTATTCATATAGTATGGATATTTATTCTGTAACAACACTACAATAAAAACTTTTTTTAGATACTGCACGAGCAAGTAGACGAACTCTCTCTGCATATACTTATCTTGAGTTTAGGCTTGGCTGGATAGAGAGCAGGAGGAAAAGGACAGGACAGGGAGGCTGGCATTAGGAAGAGGAAAGCACCTGTATTTAGCTCTGCCATATGTACGTTCACTCTTTCATGTCCCAGAATACTGACAATCAGGTGAAATTAACATCTGGCAGCGGAGCCCATAATTGATGGGCTTTACCTACGATGTCTGCGCTGCTAGCCTGATCTGCTACTGCTGTCTGTGGGACTGGGGGAGTTGCATAGGTGTTAAAGTGGACCAAGTCCTACTGGGCATCAGCACTCCTGTGTCTGGGGTGCCAGGGAGCTGGTGCTGCAGGGCTGCCCTTCCTCCCTCCTGGAGAGTAAATTCCATGCAAGACATAGACATGGAGAGCACAGCCAGGGTTTGTATGAGAACCTTGTTCATCATTGCATCTCCGGGTGTGGAAACAGCAGGAACCAGCTTCACAGGATCAGTGACTGCTAGGTACATGAAATTCCTGTTCAACTAATTCACATCCCAATAAAAAGTAGTATATTTCTTACGCTGTGATGCATAACATAAAAGCTACACAATATTGTACCCATGGATACAAAGCAACTGCTTCCTCTCCACAGCTGGTGTCCTGTGTTGCTCTAAAAGGTCTGATCAGGAATGCTGGTGCAGTAATGCTGGGATATAATAGGTCCTCTGTGAGGCAGCCCTCAAATATTTCTCTTAAAAGCTCATCTCACCATGGTCATAATCACCTAATAATCTTAACACACACTACTTTGAGAACGTATAGTATGTTTTATGATATTTGCTTCAGCAGACACCTTCCTTAATGGAGCTATTTTGTGACCAGACATCCAAAAGAAAAAGAAATTCTTATCCACAACTATAGGGTACATAACTTCCTAATGTAACATTTTTGTTTTCATTTAAAACTGCTGTAAGTAGGAGAAAGGTTACATGAATAAGTAGGAAAGAGGTGGCTCAGTAGGAGAGTTGGAACAGTTTTGATGTCTAAGTTATTTTCCATGTCTAGATTCTTTTCCACAATATCATTTTGATTTTTTTCCAAGAGCACGTTAAAAGAACGACAATTTTGTGGTCAGAGTATGAAATCATGAACAAATTCTCAATGGGAATCTGGATAGACTGTAAGTTGGGAAAGAAACATTTATATCCCTGTACAAACAGGTGTAATCCCCAAAGGCTCTTTGCACTTAGCAGTACTGTTTGGTGTTCAGTTACACACACACTGTGTACACCCTGCATAAATGTGTTTATATAATGAGTTCATACATGTATAGAGCATACCATATAGCCCGTATGTACACAATGGATTCCGTAGTATCTGTGTGCTTCAGTGTGTTCAGTAAGTAACTGAGTGTAGGCTATCTGAGCACAGATATGTATAGGTATTTGGAGACTTGGTTTGCTCTAAATAACCTAAAAATAACAAGCCAAGTTCATGAAGGAGTCAAAGGATGCCTACGATGGGTGTAGCTCTGCTTTCTGATTCCTGATACTATATAAATTAACAACTTTTTAAACTCTGCCACATACCAGTCCTCACAAACTCATATCACTTGCAAACCCCCCTCCCTGATCTAACACATTTCACTGTTTAAAGACACTCTAGGATCATGGATCATCATCCAGTTAGTAAGAGTGGCGAAGAGCAATGTCACACTGAGCAGCTTCTGCTTTTCCTTTCTAACCCAGATCAGCTGCCACTCCACAAGTCCTGTGACCAGCCCTGCAACGCTGTTGTCACCAACAACCACCTGCCACCCAGATGAAGAACAGCTGCACGTAAGTAAACCAGGACACAGGTTGCCCAGCTGTTCCTTGCCTTTCACGATCTAGCAACTCCAGCACCCTGGCTGTGCTGTGGCTCCCGCCTCTCTCCTTGGCCGTGTTGCTTCCATATTAACATTTCCCCATTCTCGGTTACCTTCTTGAGGTTGCTCTGCCTCCTTCTCCAGCTTCTACTCATTCTTCACAGAGATGCTTCTTCCTTTGCAACCGTATGAGCACTGTTCAAGGATGCTGCTGGCCCTTGCTTGTATGCTTAGAGGTGCTTGGGTGGCTGGAGAGCATAGCTGGTGACAGTTCTCCAGTGCTTGAGCTCAGATGTCAGCACAGGACCCGGTCTCTGTGACTGACCTCTCTCATTTAGCCAAAGGGGAGCAAACCTTTGGATTGCTTTGGGCACCATCCATTTAAAAAATCCTGATGAATTTCCATGGCCCTGTGGAAGACCGCATAGTCAGCCAAGCAGCTCTGATTTCTCGGTGTTTGGGGAAAAAACAGCACTGGGGTGAGTAATACAATGACCTTCTCAGTTCACCTGTCTTCTGGGAAATGCCAGCTCAGCTGCCCACTTCCAAATTTCTGAATCGAGTGGCAGAAAAGTGAAATCACAAGCTACAGCATTGTGTGCATATCTGAAGGAACTCTGTCTCCACTGGTCCATGCTTTTGTGCTTTGATGCCAATATTTTTAAAAACTTCTGTGAAAATTTTATTAATTCTTAGTGCTTGTGTTCTTCTAATGATTCCCTTTTTCTTCCCTCTGGGATTATTCCAATGCAAATACAACAAACATCGAGATCTGGATAGTTGCTAATGCTTGACATATAACAGCACATCGGAGGGAGGGAAGTGATCTAAAATAGATGTCAAAGCAAAGCAATCTTCAGGAAGTCCTACTTGTGTCACACCTTCCTTGGAGTGAAATTAATCATCCCTGAGGAACTGTTTCCATTACAGGAGGTATGCCACAGAGTCTATTGAGCTGCAAAGACCACAAAACCCAACATAACTAGATTTAAGGGCAGAGGCTTGCACCAGGAGCAGAAACTTGCCCACGAACACGTAAAATGGAGACAGACAGCACTTACTGACTCTCTGAGTCCTGGCTCCACGCAGCCTGCCATCCTCCTCCTCTTCATGAAGTTAAACAGAGTAAGTGTCCTCTCCCTCTACATGCAATCCTTATGACCCCATAGTGCTGAAGCTCAGAGGCGTGTTTCAGCGGGGTTTGCTGTCAGTGCTAGCAGTAGCAAAAATGTGAGTTTTGAGCATAACACTGATGGCATGATCTGTCAGGCTTTAGTCTGCTCTTGTGTGCTCTCCCTGCGTGCATGCCACTCCTGTGCTTCCACCTGGCATTTCAGCAGCTGATTAAATTGAACATCATTAACATATGGCTGTGTAAGGTAGGCATCTTATCTCACTGGGGCTGTAATCCAGCTGCAAATATTTTCTAAGCATCTCCTCCTGTATGTAGCAGTTTAAATGTACAGATGAATGGCCTCCAACAAGAAAAAATACTAGCAGGTTCCTCAGAGAAAATTACTGCCATTGCCCTACTGTGCAAAATTATTTGGTTGCTAGAAGCAGTCACTAAGGAGGCTGTTGACTGAGATGAAATGATTTGCCAGCCTTTGGTAAACAAAAGGGCTCTGTGTCCCTCTGACTCATTGTGGAAGTGTCCTTTACAGCTCAGGAATGTACATGTTTTGAGGACAAAAATCCTCTCCTAAATCCGACTTACCCAATGGCTGCACAATAACTTCCTGTACACCATAAAAACTGAAAATATCAAATATATATGCTGACTTTGGACTAAGGTCAGCTGCCCTCCTACACATGGATAGCAGCCTAACATTCGAGAAATCCCACTCACTGGGATAAAGAAGATGCCAAAACAGACAGTACCCCTGATTTTGGACTTTGTACTACAGAGTTGTTTCAAGAAGCATTTACTTTAGATTGGCACTACTACAGCAGCACTGGCATCTGGCTGCAGGTCTTGCTGACATGGAAGCCCCAGTGGCTCACCTTAATTCATTAAAGAAAAGTAATTTAAAAAAAAAAATATTAAAATCTACATATACACTAAGATATGGATATTTATGGATATTTCATGAGATAATAGATCATAGCTGTTTACTAAAGCATCCTTTAGCTACTCTTGGCTGTTAGAGCTCTACCCCTTGCTGCCTCTGGTTGCAGAGCTGTTCATGTGGCAGCCTGCTCTGGGTGATGTGGTTAGAGGCAGCAAGACCTTGTGGTATCGTATGGGATGGCTGGCTGCATAAATCACATTTCTCTGCAGAACTGACCTGAAGTGACTGCCATGCACCACGTGTAACGTCATTCTTGGGGATGATTCCACTAACTTAGTTTGAATAATATAAGAAATGGCAAATGACTTCAGAAATTGGTCATATCATTCTTCTCTCCACTCCCCCCTGCCCCCCTGGTTGTCATATGCTAGCAGAGAAACTCTAAAATCCGTTACGATAGCAGTTCCTGGGTTTTATTGCTTTTCAGTTCCAGTTGTTCAGTGGAAACAAGAGAAATGGAAATTGATTCACAAACCAGAACTAATTTGAGAATTCTTCTATTTTTATTTCTGAGGTTTTCATGTTTTGTGTAATTGCATGTGTTCTGGAATTTAATACTGAATTGTTTTGAATTGCACAGACAGCTCAGCATAGACTTGGTTTAGGGCTCTTTGCATATTATGCCTGTGTGTTTGTGTCTGTAGGTCACTATAATTTGCTCTTCAAAAAAAGTATGGAAAAAAATCTCACAATATTTAGAGCCAAATTTTTGCAAACTGTTATGTAGGTGGTTTTGATCTAGCTTCTATAGTCGCACTTGCCGTTTCGCTTATCCACAAATTTACGTGCAGTTTTTTTCCTCTCCACGGCCTCAGACTTGTGCATGCTAGCTATATTACCACGTATTCACATGATCAAGCAGATGGGTTGTTTAACCACTTGATTCCAGGAAAAATACAACCTGAAGGTACAAATCAAAGGTACAAAAAATCATGTGATAAAGTATTTCCTTCAAAATGACATCGTTGTAAAAGAGACAGTGTGGTTTAAGAGCTCTTATGTTTAGTGTCCACCGCCCACAGTGCCCTTTCAGAAAAGTACTTATTTGAGAGGGACATACACATTACTAGCTATAATATACATGAAAGATGTCCACAGAAGATTAGGATGACATTGTTGCATTCAGCTTCAAGTTTTTTCTCGATATCTACCCACAGTCTATACATCATGCAAACCTATTTTAAGCTCTTGAGCGAGGCTTAAGCAACGTATAGGTTCTCTGCACAAGAGAAAAGTTATCTTTTAAGAAATGATAATAACTGTGCTTAAGAATACACTGTGCTAGAATAATGGGATTGGTTAAAAATTTCAGCAGGGTATCTAAAAGTTGAAATGGAAAGAAAGAAGTGTTTGCTTAAGAAGTATAAAAAGAGTATTTGAGATCAGATTTCTCAAGACTTGCAGTCGCCCAGACTGCTCTAATTTGAGAGGGGAATGAGAAATGAAAATTAATATTTCACTTGAGAAAAGAGTGCAAAAGATGTCCTGAAATGAACCATTTAAAAGGCTTTCTTTCAGTTACCCGTGGATTGGAAACTAATCTCAGAAACTATTTTCCTTACATTCAGTAATTAAAGCCAAGTTCTTGTTCTTCAGAAAGTGCTACATCTCCATGTGAAATGTCAGGCCTTTTCCAGAGACATTTGTGGGCGTGACCTTTGAAATATTATAAAATTTTTATTTCTCCTTCCTTAGCTTCTTGTGTGGTAAGCAGCACTGGTGCCTCTGACTTCCATTATGGAGAACATCCAAGAACATTCATGTATCAAGTTGGCATATTTTCAAGAATTTAATTTTTTTTGGTCTACTATGGGATTTAGGTTCCCTGAAAAAAACCATATTGTTTAGCATCCAGTGTTCAGTAGCCTGATGCTGAAGCATTATATACTGTAGGTCAAGAAAATTTATGATGGAAGAGAACAGTAAAGGGAGTATCCATCAAAGCCACATGGACATGTGCATCCTTCCAAATATAATTCCTTTCCAAACTAAGCAAGGATTAACTAAAGATGTTTTGGAACCACAAAATGTTATTTTTAAAAGGTAGCTAGTGATTGAGATAGATTAAGACTAAACATGGCTGGGATCGGCCAAAACCACGAAGAGCTTAACTTGTTCACATGTTTATGGCTGGAGCAGGATTTGAGGGCCTTCAGCAATCCAAGCCCTTTGCCTTGTTGTTTTTTTAAGGGACTTGTCCTCTGTAAAACTTGCCCCTTCCTCCCTCCCACGCACATAAGCAGATCAGTCCAGTGTCCCTGCAGGTCACCAAGTCTCAAAGCATTGCCCAATGCTTTTTAAAAAGCAGGAATGATTCAGCTTAGAGATGCTGGTCACAACCTTGTGACCAAGGTCACAGACACCAAGTGGCTTCTCTCCCACACCACCTCCCGTTCCCAGGGGCACAGGGCAGCCTTTCCATGGACATTTATTAGCACGACGGTGGAAGGGAGGTGCAAATGAGAATTAGCATACACATGTGTGGACATGTGTCAATGATGAGCTTTATGGGAACAGGAGATGATTATTTCTTCTAAAGGCAAAGGAAAGAGTCTCTTATTTTATCCCAGTGGGAGCCACAGTTTATTTGTTTGAATTGCTTTCCAATTGTATCTCTTTTAAGTGTGATATTGTGACCTTTTCACGTTAAAAGCAACAACGCCAAACAGACAGCTTTGATAAACTCCAAGACCCAGACACCAAAGCTGCTCTTTCCTTTTATCTCTGCCACTTGCTGAATCAATGCCATTCATAGTTTCATCGACAGACCTGAGAGGATTAGCAATGCCTATAAATTAAGCTGAAATCATCAGACTGAACCTTTTCTTAAATATAAAAAGGCTGGCAGTATAAGGCTGCACTGATTTCAAGAAATCTTCTTGCTGTTGCTCTGGTTTCACCTCAGTGGGACAGTGTTGATTCACCTGGACTGTCATCTCGGTAGCACAGGTTGCTCAACAGCCCTGATGTCACATACTCTTTTCAAAAAGTCTGTTTAAAAATCGTGACTGTGTTTTTCTGTGTAGTTTGAAAAGTCATCTGAGAACAAACCAGCCATATGCGTACATAGGTACATGTGTGTGTGAGTGTATACATATGCATACATATATACATACATATCTGTGTGGGGGGGGAGAGAGAGAGAGAGTGTTCGTGAGAGAAAGACAGCATGAGAGACTCACTAATCAATGCCTTACTGCAGCCTTCCTGTCTAAAACAGAGGGATACAACTCTCAGCATTTACTCACTGACTGAAAATAAGACCAAGATCCAGCTGCACTGAAACAGAAATAAAAAATCTTTGAACATTTTATTTGGCCAGCGATTTTGAAAGACAAGTGTCTTTGTAAAGGCAAGGGCAATATACTATAGAAGAGATATTTATATATATTCCCTAACCACAATACTGGAGTTGCTTTAGATTAGCTTTCCTCATTCTTTGTTTGTGTGTGCTGACTGCATGTTATGATAACTGTGAGAAGGTTTCTCAGGGGACTGGAGCTCTTCCAGCACAGTGCGTTCTGCTGATGTGGTGAGTATCGTTTTACCAATAACAAGGCAGAAATTATATGCTGTAACTGCAGCTAATTTATTTGATTTCCAAGGACACAGAAAGAAAAGTTTAATTACAGCAAATGAAATATTAAGGCAAATATCTGAAAACAGAAGATTCTTTCCCCTCCGCTAGTCAGAGAGGTTGTGACTAAGCATCCCTGTTAATGTGGAAGAAGGCGAGGTGTATTACTTTTCTTGTGTCTTGCAAGGAAGAAATGGATGAAATCAAAGTTCACATGTCCTGTGAAAGGCTAGATGCTTCCAACAAAGGCAGAAGAAGTAAAGGGGAAAGAGGAAGCTATTAATCTCATCTCTGGGCCTCACTGCACACCAGTGGGCAGAACAAGCTTGGCAAAATGAGAGGGCTTCCAAGGTCTTCTTCAAGAGGTTGCCTCAGGCCACGTCCCTCAAGCTCAGCAAACTGGGACCAGACCTTTGGTTCACGCAGATTGAGACAATGGCAGCCAGACATCATAAAGAATGCTGTGTCTTGGAGGGAAAAATAAGACTAGAAACTTGCTGGGATTAGCAGATGAATCACTGAGTTGTATGCTTTGTACACAGGTTGAAACACTGTCATTAGGAGGAATTTGGGTGTAATGTATCCCCTGTAACACATATAATATGTGAAACAGAAGTTGCATGTCTTGTGTACAATATCCCCTCTCCTTCAAGGGAATGTGATTTGACAGTTTAGTGATTCCCATAGGTTACCACAAAGGAATATGGTACTGGGAAAGACTCCAGCAATGCTGGGTCCTCTTCCCTGGAGTCTACACCCAGGCTGCCCTTCTCTCATACCCAGCCAGGCTCCACCCCACAACCCTGTGCACAACTGCCCTCACTTTCCATTGGAAGGTTCTCCCAGAACCTTGTGCCACCAGGATGAGAAACCTCTATCTAACTTCTCCCTTAACTATATTCATGCCTACTATCTCCCCACAAATCCTTCTGCTTGCATTATTCTATAGCTTAAACCACTCGTTGAGTGTCATGTGTGGCAGTTCTCCAGTGGTTTTTTATGGCTCCAGCTGTGTAACAATTCAGATTTCTTTTGTGAGGTCATAGTCTCTCAGTTTCCTTGCTTGGGACTGAACTGCCATGACTCTATCCTTTTGTTAACTCTCCCTTGCCTCAAGTCCCATCTGAATTCACCAGTCTTGATCTGGTGTGGACGTAAGTGTTGCCAGCTCTACTGGATACCTAGCTCTGAGTGGTCCTAGCCCACAAAAATCTAGACCCACAATTGCCTTTCTTATGTTTCTCGTCTAATTATGTCTGGCAGGCAGTGAAGCTTTGTTTCTTCTCCAAGTATTTTTTCCATCGGTCATTAAAGCAGCTTTGTTCCAGCCAACATACCTATTGTGCGTGTCAACCTTTCCTTAGGCCAGGCACTGCCCACTTTCATGCTTTGTAGAACACCAAATGTACTTTGGCATGAAAAAAAGACATTAATAACGATGTATAAATTCAGATGCACTAATTAGTTTGTGAGTAACGCATTCCATCACCAGTGCATGAGCTGAAGGAACACAGCCAAGAAATCCAGATTACAGTCACAAGGAGGAGTCTCAATTATTCTAGTCTTAGCTTGTGTAACTATTACACCATTAAGCACAGTGTTATCCAACTCTTTTTAAAAGTCAGCGTAGAAATTGAAGAAAACTGAAAATATCTCTACATTTAGAAGAAAAAATGTACTTGAGATTGACCATTTGGGGTTCTTGGGAGTTACCAAGTTCCCCAAAGGCTTTCCCCACCCCTACTTTAACAAGATGCTTTGCTGTGATGCCTGTATATACCAAGTATGAGGGAAGGGAAACTTCCCCTTCTATTTTGCTAAATCTTTGCAGCAAGGCTGGAGAAGTAATTGACCTTTAGCCAGTGCCCTAAATATTCTAGTAATAAATGCTTTGGCAATACCACAGCTAGACAAACAGATTAAAATAATGAGTGGTACAGAGACTGCTGTGCAACACTTTTTCCCATTAAAAAGTACTGCTTTCCGTTGCTTATCACTTTGCCAAACAATTCAAGCTGAAATGTTGAGTGTCTGCTATGAGGTTGATTTTTCTGGGAAAAATTTCTGCTAGAATGGAAACATTTATGAGAATGAAATTGCAAGATGGGAGAGGGAGGGAGAATCAGCTGCTTGCCCACATTAAAAAAAAGTTACCGCAGACATTTCACCGAATTGTTGTTGTATTCTGGAACTGGGGTTTACAATCAGGCCAAAATGGGGCTGCTGGATACTAAAGGTCTTCAGCATGGAATTCCAAGATTATGCCATTAGAACAAATCCAAAGCAATAATCCCCATGTGCTGCCTTGGTCAGATCCTTAATACTCCAAAAGGGATTTGGATACACCTGAAGTTTTGAGACAATAACTGCTGTGAAATTAAATCTGTGATAAGAGTTGCTTCCATGAGGCCTGAATTTCAGTCTCAACTTGTTCTCAGATGTAAGCCTGGCCAAAACCATTCCCGAAAAAACAAAGCTGAACAACGCCTTTCAGGGCACTGTTCAGTCAAAATGGAGTAGAGTTAGTTCAAGAAAATTGTGTTACTGAGAGCAAAAGTAAACTGCAACGTTTACTCCAATTGGAAATGAAAGATCTGTAGAGCTCATCCATCAACACAACACCTTGGGAGGAAAAAGTACGCCTTGCTCAAGCGATGCAGAATGTGGGAATTAGTCCTAACTGTCTCAACATTTGTCTTTCACAGCATAGCCAAAACCCTCAAATGAAAGCCACAGAAGGACAGGGAGCATTGCTTGCTAGCTCAGAAGACAGAAACTGAGAAGCTCTGGGCTCCCTGGAGACACCACGTCTGCTCTGCTGCAGCACAACATGCTGAACATTACAGTGTGTTCATTTTTGACTGTTTCTCATCCTTCCCAAGCTGATCAGCTTAAGCACCAAGTGCTTTTTTTTTTTTCCCTTTTTTTTTTTTCCCTTTCAACAGATGATTGAGCTGATTCATGGTAAGGATTCCCATGAAGTCCTGTTTGAGCAGGCACTGCAAATCTGGGGAAAATTTTATTATTACTATTACTATTACTATTACTATTACTATTACTATTACTATTACCATTACCATTACCATTACCATTACCATTACCATTAC
>VZSF01008153.1:196758-268079 GCA_013398295.1 Chionis minor | reverse complement strand
TATTATTATTATTATTATTAGTAGTAGTAGTAGTAGTAGTAGTAGTAGTAGTAGTATTCATTATTTTCACAGTGATATTTATGGCCCAATATGAGTTGCTGGTTCCACTGTGCCAGGCAACACAGGTGATTACAAGCCTGATGCTATGGGGTACTACACTGTGCTGGGTGGCATCCTTGCCTGGGGTCCCACGATCGCCCCAGTCTTGTGGGACTGGGCTGCAAAGCGCTGGCAAGGAGGGACAGACTGTGGCCCAGAACAGCAGGCAGGGCTTCAGGAAATGCCAAAACACACCAAGGAAGAAAGGAGGTAGGAGGGAAGAGAGAGCTCTGGAGGTAACCCAGCACAACCGCTCAGCAAAGAGACAACCCCTGCCCTGGGAAAGCAGAGCAGGCAGCAGCTAAGAGAAATAGAAGTTCGTCCCCACAGTGGAGAGAGGAGGGTATACAAGTGGCCTAAAACCCACAAAAAGCCAAAAATGGATCAACATCTTCCATGTCCTGGACAATTCCCAATTTGTTCCTCCTCCTCACCCATGCTTGGGTGTCAGCCTGCCGCTTGATCCCTTTTTTGACACTTTTTGACAGACACTGGGTCCAGCCCCGCTCCGAGAGCCCCTGCTAATCCCACCAAGGTTCCTGGGGGACTGGCACTGCCATTTTGAGGCATTTCAGGGTGTTTTCAACGAGGCCATTGAGGGGCCTCGTGCATGCCTTGCAGGCACGGTATCGGTGGCTCACCTGGGCAGGTGGTGGCCCAGGTGCAGTGCTGGGCAGCTGGGGACGTGCCAGTGAGCAGCACGGGGGGCAGCCGCAGGCAGGGATGAATATCGGCTTTGTTTTCGGGAGCTGCTGGAGGCAGGAAACAGGGATGTCTGTCTGTTAGCAAGATCTGCCTTTTTGTTTCTTGTTAAAGTCCCAGGCCACTGTCCGGGTGTTTCCTCAGTATAAATCAAAGAAATGAGGATGGCTGTTTTCTTGTAAGGTGAAAGCACAGCCATTTTTATTTTACTATTCCATTAATCTGTCCTCAGAAAAGTGATAGAAATGAACTCTTCTCATAGCTGTCAGCTAAAAAATTGAAATCTTTGGCCTCTCTCTAGAAGGTTTTTGGCTCATCCAGAAGGTTATTTAGCTTTCCCTAGTCTAATGTGTTCTCAGAGGTGTCAATTTTGTAGTGAAAGTTTTCCTTTTTTCCTACAACAAGAACTGAGTGAAATTTAATAATGGCTGAATGGGCTAAATGGATATCGAGTCTCCACTGAAAGACAGGGAGGAAAGTAGCATTATTTGGTTTAGAAGTTGGTGCTAGCATTCCAGTGGCATGTACTGCCTAAGGAAGCATTTCTAAAACAAACATCCTAAATGATGGTTGGTCTTTTCTTCAAGGTTTTCTTTTTTTTCTTTTGCCATTTTCAAAATATTTAGAAGATATAGACTGAAGTGTCATAGTATCTGAACATATATCCCATGAGCCAGAGTACCAGAGGTTTACTACCTGTGCTTGAAAGACCAGGAGAAGCTTTCTTTCCCAAAGAAATAATTTGTGCATGCTTGTAAGAAACCTATTCTAAGACAAGTGCAAAACGGAGTGAGAGGGAGCCATAAGAGTGTGGTGAAACACGGAGATCCTAAAGAAGAGGAGACTTTCCTAAAAATATTGAAATGGGAACTGTTTTCCAAATCAATGTAAATATAGTGAGATTTATATACAATTATATATATTAGTATGCTGTCCTTTCTAAAGACAGAAAGACCTTTTGAACTGTCTCTTCACTTTGAGATGATGGCAGAACTGTTGAAAATACCCAAGAAATATTACCTGAGCCTTAAAGAATTGGAAATAAATTACATTACAAGCTCAGATGTAGCTTTCATGACAAGGTAAAATTCAAAATTTGGGGTAACACAATGTTAATATGAGAGGCTTTATAGCTGCAGGTGGAAGATAAATGTGAGTTAGGTTTAAAGACAGAATCTGTCTTAATCTCCAGCTCCTCATCTCAAGATTCAGAGCACATATTTCTGTAACACTTACCCTGATGTTCCATGCAATGCCTGACCAAGCCCAAGAAATTCCCCATCATAAATCTTTTTCTTATTTGAGGAAGTTGGAAGTCATTTCCAGGAGGTAGAGACTTTATTGTTGGAAATTCTGGATTTATAGCATATTTATTTCCTTGAAGGTTCCTCTTGAGTGAACATTTGGAACCAACAACATGAGGTCAACTGAGATGATAGAAGTGTACAAAGAAACCAGTTTCTTTCATGACAAGTTTAACAAGTGTGTTCCACCTAAAGTGCTCTGCTTTAGTTGCTGTTGCTGCACTGTCTATATAAGGGATTCTTAAATTTAAAATAGTCAGCCAGAGCTAAATTTGTCCATTGAAATGGCTGTCTTCTTATGCCTCCCTGCCTTGCCTTGGTTTACTTTGCCTCCCCTCCCACTCCCTCCTCTCCCTTTCCCTGCCCTCCCCTCCTCCTTAAGACTGGGATGCTGTACTCTGCTAGGCTAGGCTGATTCTACCATCTAGGCCAATATTTGAACCGTGATTGTATATTGCAGCTGCTCGTGGTTTCCACAGCTTTATTTGGGCTCAGTGACCAGCCACAGCAGACGAGACATACTGCTGAACAGCAGGAGCTGGGCCAAGTGTTTGCAGGGTGCCAGTGGTGCTTATGCCAGAATAAAAAGGAAAAGATTTCATATATTTATGTGTTTCCTAAACAGAAACTAGGCAGGCACAGAGAAACACATATAAACTTCTTGTATAATGCAGCAATGAAGGATGGGAGAAGGAAAAAAAGGGAAAACTTAAGCAGGAAGAGAGCGTAACTAATAGAGATGTATGGAGAGAATTAGGGAAAAGATGAAGAAATTAAATATAAATGAGACTATTAAAGAAACAGGGGAAAACAAAAGATACATGATGTCAGAGCTAAAATATAAACTGATAAACAGCACAATTCTTTTTTTTAATGTAAAACAGGCTGGCAAAGTTTATCCTTTAACATATACATGTAGATACACATATACATACCCTTCCTCAATAAGCAATGAATAGATAGATTTTATCTAAGTTTTATGCATGGCAGGAAATAAAATGGAATACATTTATCAAGCACATAAGTGAGCAGCATCTGCTCATTTTTAAAGCTGTCTGAAAGGCGGAAGAGAATGACCTTTTCCATCTGTATCTCATGGAGGGATCTCGGAGAATATTACCATATGAGTTTAAGAAAAAGTTGCTGTCATTGGCACTTTCATAAATAACATAGTGACTTTGTTATCTAGACAAGAGGTGTTTTTTTACTATCCTGACTCAGTCAGGCTCTGGTTAAGTGAAGCCTGAAATCATACTCTTCATTTTTTCCAATTTGGCACGTACAGGACACTGAGCATATGCTTTGATGAAGGAGGGCTTGTTGAGTTGGAACCTTGAAAATCATGCCTATAGTATTTACTCATGACAATAATCCTTTTTGCTTATCTATTTAAACCTATAAACAGACTAAAATTTAAAAGCATGACATTCAATCATGTTTTGCTTGAGGAAATAAACCTTGCGTGCAGCAGTAACAATTGCAGGGACAGTTCTTTATAGTAAAAAGGGAACATCTGCTCTCTGGAGCATGCAGGAAACTTCCAGCTCCCTGTTGCACAGGATCTGTTGTCTCTGTTATCCCTTGTAGGCAGCCTAAGTTCTGCTTGATTCACAAATTTGTGCTGCCTTTCCAGGACACAGTAAGAGAAGCCTTCTGCGAAGGACGTGAGTTCTCATGCTTGCCACAAACCGTGGAAGTATGTTTCATGTGGCACCTAAATATTCCACGCAGAGAGCTGGTTAAACCTAGGTAGCCTGTTGTTTCCCAAACTAGCCCCATTCGTAAGGACGAGACACTTGGGAGACACTCCTGATGTTAATTATGATGCCAAGTAACACGCAATTCCCCCCAGAATAGAAATAGGTGAAAGTTATTTTCAGCTTGATTTTATGCACAGTGGCCATTGTTATTATCTGTGGTGCGCTATACTGCTTGTACACATTGGCTTCCTGCATCCTTTGATGTATGCGGGGCTTCCTTTCCTCAGAAGATCTTGGTTTGGACCTTGTTGACCCTGACTACATGCCCAGTTCCCTTATGTAGATGGATCCA
The DNA here is from genome assembly GCA_013398295.1 of Chionis minor. Taxonomy (NCBI): domain Eukaryota; kingdom Metazoa; phylum Chordata; class Aves; order Charadriiformes; family Chionidae; genus Chionis; species Chionis minor. The sequence goes on along the minus strand of VZSF01008153.1, from coordinate 263,922 downwards.
TGTCTACATCATAAGCATTTTCCGTGACGATGCCTCATCAGGCTGCTCTCACTAAGAATAAGTGTTTTGCATCTAGCCATCTCTTCTTTCTGTCTTTCAGGTCAGGTATTCCCTCAAGAATGGCCATGCCACAGATGACCAAGGTCAGCTGCTGGGCTTTGGCCTGTTGTCTCAAGTCTGGTCTCACCTTCCTCTCAGTAGATCAATTCTGAATAGAGCAGGAGCTCAAAGTCTGCATAAATGAGAGATCCAGTTAAAAGGCACAGTTCATTGCCAGCTGATTAGGAATTTGCAGTCAAAGACCAGGTGATATAATTTGAATAGATAGACTATGTCCCTCCAGAACTTTCTGTTAATGTGAATACCAGGATACAAACTCTGGAAAGGGACCAGCAGTCACACTTTGGCCCCATAATGTCTACCTGTTCAATAAGACAGGGAGAAAGTCAGCTCCTAGGCTAAGATATGAAAAACAAAGAAACTGTTGAAAGACAAAGGAAGAAGCTGTATATTAGGCATTTATTTTAAGTATCCATATGAAAGCTATGAACATTGATTCTTAGGTACCAGTTCCCTAGTACTAATTTTTGTACTTGTCATGGGTTTGGATCGGATTGCCCCAACCAAGCTGAGCGTCAGATGTTCCCTCTCTCCGAGCAGGAGAGAGAGAAAAGAGACTAGTTTAGTAAGAACTAAGCTACTTCAATGAAATATAAAGAATAAAATAATAAAAAGAAAATAATGAAATATATACAAACTGTATCAAGCTCCCAGGATGACAATCACGTCACCAGCAGGACCTAGGGAAGTCCCAGACTGGACTCAGTGATGGACGGGAACTGGATTCAGGAACACACGGGTCGGGATCAAAGGCAGATGAACAGACGGAGTCCTCCTCTGTCCCTGAGCAAAAAACAGTCCCACGAATGGGTTTGCCTTTGCCTGAAGCAGGAAAAACCCAAACAGTTTTGCCTAACCAATTCCTTTCATGCACCACAGGGACCTTATCCCCTTCTACAGTAGGTAGAAGGTCTGATTGAGCAGGACCAGCTCGATTGATGGATCCCCTGGTATTAACTAACCAGGTAGCTTGTGCTAAATGCTTGTCCCAGTTTTTAAAAGTTCCACCCCCCCCATTGCTTTCAGGGTGGTTTTTAACAGTCCGTTGTATCGCTCAATTTTCCCAGAAGCTGGTGCCTGATAGGGGATATGATATAACCACTCAATCCCCTGTTCTTTAGACCAATTACTTATTAGATTGTTTTTAAAATGAGTCCCATTGTCCCAGCATCGGGGCAACCAGGAGACAAGTGCCTCCCCTTCATAACGACTAAAATCCTTCCTCATATTTTGCACATCCTTCATAGAGAAAGATTTAACGACTGTCTCCGCCTCTGAGTCCTCCTCTGCTGATTGTACTCGAGAAGGACTATCTCCTTCATCTGCTGTAGAAGGAGCCTCTCCTTTATCTGTTTTTAAAAGTTTCTTTCCTTTGGCTAGTTGAGAAGGACCCTCTCCTGGATCTGAACTCTCTCCCAAGTTCTCTGGCTTGATGTGGTCCTTGTCAGAAGGGACAGATGAACGAACTGATCTCTTTTTCTGCTTCCTGGTCACCGGGGCAACCTGTACCGATTCTGTCAAAACCTGAGCAGCAGCTGCTGCGGTCTTGGAGATCGATGTTGCAGCCTATGCCACTGCCGACTGTGCAGTGTCTTTTCCTGTTGGGGGGGCAGTGGCCAGCCACGGCGGTGAGTGGGACGGTTTGAGCCGACCTGGACCAGGGGTTGTGTCTGGGGGTCTGAGTGGCAGCAGCGCGGGTCACCCTGCAGCTACCCCTGCACCGAGATTTCAGCAAAAAACACCCCTGCAGCACATGCAGGAAAACCAACAGCAAAATCACGACCTTAAAGAAGGAACAATCCTTATCGGAACTACCCAAGGGGTCTCCATCCCCTTGCTCTGTTGGTGTCGCTTTGGCGTTAGCACCAGAAGGCAAAGGAAACTTTCCCCAGGTAAGACTGAAAGTGGTGTTAGTAACAGAATCTGTTCCGTAATGCCTGAGGTAGCCAGGTAGAACTGTTACCCAAGTAATCATGTTGTACATCTGAATTGCAAACAACACCAAAACAGCACATTTAGACCTTCGCATCAAAATACAAAGAGTAAGTAAACCTTGCATCACATTCGGCAGGCTAAGCAGGATTGCATCTTTTAACTTTAAATAAAGCTCTTTAATGGCACAATATAAGTTTTGATTTAAGAACAACATGATATAAGCTGTCTGTTCTAATCTCTGAGCAAGCCGGAATTCAAACTATTTGGGCAATCTATCAGAGCGCTGGTCAAGCCCTGCTCATGCCCCACGTTGGGCGCCAATAAATCTATCGGGGGTTTGAGCTGGATTGGCCTAAACAAGCCGAGCAACTGATGCTCCCTCTCTCCTGCCGAGCAGGTTGGTTTGCTGAGCAGGAGAGAGAGAAGAAGAGAGACTAGTTTAGTAAGAACTAAACTACTTCAATGAAATATAAAGGATAAAATAATAAAAAGAAAATAATGAAGTATATACAAAACTGTTTCAAGCTCCCAGGATGACAATCGCATCACCAGCAGGTGCTGGGGAAGTCCCAGACTGGACTCAGTGATGGACGGGAACTGGATTCAGGAACACACGGGTCGGGATCAAAGGCAGATGAACAGACGGAGTCCTCCTCGGACACCGGCCATTGAAGAAGAGAGAGAGCCAGAGGGCTGACCCTTTGGTCCCTCAGCTTTTATACTGAGCATGAGGCAGATGGGATGGAATACACTGTTTGGTCAGTTTTGGGTCACCTGTCCTGTCCTTTGCTCCCCACAGGTGGAATCCCTCTATGCTTTTCTGCTTCCGACCCTCCAACGGGGCAAATAACAAAGTTGTCTGGCCTTGGGTGTTACAGCAATAAGTCTAAGCAAGGGCCTCTCTGCATACCCTGCCTTGGCATCAGCTATAAACATGGGTCTTACCGCTCTGAGAAAGAGCAGTTTTCTGCACAGTATGCTTCCAATTTCAGCAGTCAGCAGAGGCCTAGTTAGAAAGCAGAGTCACTGAACAAAATTGGTCCTGTTTTACCTCAAACCAGGACAGTACTATTTGTGATATAATTAATTGTACAATGTGGTGACTCTCTGCTGCTCAACTGCATTTGTCTTCTGGTTGCTATTAGCTCCCCGCCCTCCAGCTCCAGCACTCCACTGCTGCTTCTGTCCTCTCTTTTTTGCACTGCTTTTTCTCCCAGATGCCAGAAATCTGCCATAGTGTTGCTCTTGCATGAGAGAAGGACCATGTGGACATTCAGTGCTTGCCTGGTTGGACCTGGACCAACACAAGCTATTTTTCCAAAGGTCTCTCTAGACTGCATGTTTTTTTTAAGCCACCTGAACCACTGATGTCTGTGCTACTACACTTGGAAGCTGAAATCAACGTCTCTGGCAAGACTCCTTTTGCTCTGAAGCTGTAACATAAACAAGAAGCACACTGTGCCTTGGTGACCGTACATTTTAAGTGTTGTATTTCTACAGTCATTTCATAACACTGTTAGAAAGGGAGACAAAATGTTACGGGGAAAAACAAGCAAATACTGCTCTGGCCATTATCTTCAGCCATCTGTGACATCTTTAAAAGTGCCCTGATATTCTCCAGTTGCAATAAAGTTTGCATGTGTGAGATGGATATGCCAGTCTTGCTCTTGTCTTTCGCCCGACAGTGTTTGAGCAGGAAAGAAGAAATCAGGTCCCAGCTTGTTCCAGCCCTCTCCAACTTCCTTCGGTCCCAGGAAACACAAGGCGTTCTTCACCTTTCAGAGGTACTACCTCTCACCAAGTCGCTTGTGCTCTGTAGCTGTTTGGTATTTGGGAAAACCTGTGTGGAATAGCTGGCAAGAGCCATTGCAGCAAGAAGTTTGTGTGGGACTAATCATTATTTCTATCCCCCAGGAATGTTTTCTTCCGCACTGAGCATGTCTTGTTTCCTGTAATCCCTTTCAGTCCTTCCTGTAGTGCTTATTCCATGCATATTCTTCCTTCAATCTTTATTGCTCTTTTTTATTTTGGTTTTAATCTCCAAAAGGCAGATGCTTCCTCCTATTCTGTCTTTGCAACGTGTCTAGCACAGGGACACACTGTTTTCCATGGGCCTAAGCATCTCTCTCTGCTGTATAAGCATGCAGTAAATTTGATCTGCTCTGGAGGCATGCTAGATTTATGGCTGCAAAGAATTTCAGCATGGACTGCTCAATATCTGGAAATCCTGGATATGGACCACAGTGCGTGCTCTACCATAATAATAATTTGTAGCACAAGTATGGTTTTCCTTTCCTGAAAGCCACAGAGAGGAGTTCACAGTGTGGCTACATGCTGCATTTCAGATGGTAGCATCCTCCTCTTAACCAAACAAAAATATTTTCTTTAATTGTCAAAAATGTGTTCCTGACCTATATTTTGCTTTCTTTTGGGACTCTTCCCTTTCAAATATGGAATTGAAAAGGGATAGATTTTGCAAAATACAGCACAACTCAAAAAGTAAGACATTTCTTGTCCCTTGCATCTGCTTGCCAGCACTGTGTGGTTAATTATTGTTATCACAGTGCAAAAGTGCAAGTTGCTAACAATACAGAAATATCCAAATTACACTGTAATAACAAGCAAATAATGACCAGTTTTGAAAAGATGCTCCCCAGCACGCCACGAAGTAGGCCCTGATGTGCCTTGTTTGCACTATTATCCAATATTTGTGTGTACGAACTCAGATTGGTGGCTAACCTACAACTCTAGCTACAGCTTCAGTTTGAAAAAATATGCATAGATGTGATTTATTTCTGTTGGATTCTATGACCCACAGAAGTGGTATTTTAGATTGTAAATGCTGGACACTATTACTTGTCATAGAATGGTTAGAGTTGGAAGGGACCTTAAAGATCATCTAGCTCCTACCCCCCTGCCATGGGCAGGGACACCTCCCACTAGACCTGGTTGCTCAAAGCCTCATCCAGCTTTGATGAGGCTGGCCTTAAACACCTTCGGGGATGGGGCCTCAACAACTTCTCTGGGCAACCGGTTCCAGCGTCTCACCACCCTCAGAGTAAAGAATTTCTTCCTAATAGCTAATCTCAATCTATGCTCTTTCAGTTTAAAGCCAATACCCTTCATCCTATCACTACACACCTTGATAAAGAGTCCCTTCCCATCTTTCCTGTAGAACCCTTTCAGATACTGGAAGGCTGGAGCCTTCTCTTCTCCAGGCTGAACAATCCCAACTCTCTCAGCCTGTCCTCATAGTACAGGTGCTCCAGCCCTCTGGTCATCTTTGTGGCCCTCCTCTGGACCCACTCCAAGAGGTCCGTGTCTTTCTCATGTTGGGGGTCCCAGAGCTGGATGCAGTACTCCAAGTGGGGTGTCAGGGTAAAATATTGTCACTTGGGCTAAAACTATGACAGCTTTTGGCAATATTCTTAGCTATCTTCTCCAGAGTTTTCCTTCTTTTAAACAAAAGACAGTGCACTATCTCTTGCAGATGACAAGTGTTCCTTTGCTAAAACAGCTCTGTTTTGCAAAAAGCACCACCGACACTTCTTTCTGAGGTCTGCAGACAATGCCAAGCAGATGAGATTTGAGAGATGAGGACTGACGCTGAGAAAGGAAAGGATCCAGAGTGGCTTTGATGTCTACTGGAGGGCAGGCTGAGCGCATCTAGATTTAAGTATTTAATGACAGTTAAGTGATGTTGGAATTTGGCCCTGTCTTTATATTTTTAGTGACCTTGCTCTGGCTATCATCCTGGGGCCCCTTGGTTGGCACGGAGTTGGATTTTCCTCCCCATCAGGGCGGCAAGGGAGTGGAAAGGTAGGGGGGCATCTTTGAGGAGCACAGCTGGATCAACGCTGGCAGCAGGACCCTCTTGCCGGTGCCTAAATTACGGCTTTCTAAGAAAGGAGATGAAGTCTGTGCAATAATTAATTACTCCATTGCTGCCTCCCCTCTTCTTCCACCCTCTCAGCTCATTCCTCTCACAAAACCAGACAGTTCCTCCTTGACAGCAGCCTGAAATACAGACTCACACAGCTTATATCTTGTCTGTCACCAGGATTTAAATATTTCAGGCCCTGGCAACACAGCCGGTTTCTCACTGATTAGACCCTGATGAGACTGGTTTACTAACATGGACAAGTTTTTTTCATGGCCCTTCAGGTTCTCCATTTCCCCATCTTTAGCCCTTTTATTACTCTGGGTAATAGCTGACTTTCTCAGCTGTCCTGAGAAGCGCTGTAAGAAGAGTCCCATTGTGAACAATCAGTGGAGCGCTGGGCTCTCTCCTCCCCTGTCTATTATGGGAAGGGAGTCCTCTTTAGTCCTTAGACAGACAAGATGGACATTATCTTTTTTAAAAATTATTATTACTTGAAAAGATGATCACGGAGCTGCACAAGCTCCTCATTGCCTTTCATATTCATAGATGAAAACCTGCTCTTTGTGGAACTTATGCCCTGTCTGTCAGCTGATGATGAAAGAAAGTAAGTCTGGAAAAAATAGTTTCAATCTGCTGGGAAGAGATGCTCTGGGCAGGTGGATTTGTTGTTTCACTGAACACTTTATCACTTGAAGAGTCAGTAAAGAACTCAGATACAGAACGAAGCTAATGGATCAACAGGTATAAGGTATTCACAGAGGCAAAGAGAGTAAAAGAAATTGCACTTTTGGCATATGGGTATCTTCAAGACGATGCTTTCTACCAGGAATAAACTTTCTGGAGAGCATGATGTGGCAGTACGGGTACACCTTACTGCGCTGCATTATAGGCAGCCTCCCCAAACAGAAAGGACCTGTCAATTGTCAAAGGAAATTTAAACTTTCCTGCTGCATCATTTGGGCTATTTTGCATGATCTCAGCAAGAATTCAAACCCTACTGAGGGATTTCACCAGGTGATTCAAAACTCAGAAAAAGGCTAACCCCCCCACCCCACCATTTTGGATCCAGGTTGTTGGAGCAGGACTGAAATTCTGGGGTACCGCAGGACTCCCTAGCCCTGGAGACCGTGCCTCCTCTGAAGAGTTAAACCTTGTCCTCCAGCCACACTCAGATGAGTGTGAACCATGGTATTGACCAGCAGCGAACTTGCCAGATGGAATCACAATAAATCCCAAGCCTCTCCTACCTTCCCACAGGTAGAGGAGGCAGGGGAGAATAAGGGCCCCTGCAAGACTGATGCAATGAACACTTTGGGATAGTAACATGGCTGATCATTAAGCTGATAAATAGTGATAAATGCAAGCCTTTACGTTAAATCAGAGCCGTCTTCAGCTTCAGAAACAATATATAGGGAGAGCCCAACCCCAGAACATCTATATAAAAGTAGTCTATTCATAACACAACACATAACACAGGGGGTGATTATGAACAGTATGTCTCTTTAACTACATTTCAGTGGTGCAGTAACTACTCTCAATAAACATTGCCTGGCTTATCTCTTGGAAACTAAAAAAAAGTGATTGATGAGCTTCTGAACTTGTGTTTCATTTGAGCCGAGGTTTTCACTGACTGATAAATACACCAGACTCGCTCTGGCGTTCCAGCTTATCTCAGCTCCACAGAAATACGCGGCAGAAATGTCTCCTCAGCCTTTTGGAGAAAAAGCAGGAAGATAGTTCTGAGGCTTATCAGCCCACACTAGAGTCCATGCAGCCTTTAAGTCTTACTGCTAATCTTCAGTAAAAACAGATTCAAAAGCTTGCTAATGTTTTTAAGGTTAACTGCAGACCCTTTTCTTCAGCACAGCACCAAAGGCATCCTAATTTGCTTTTCTCAGAGCGCTTGTCAATTCTCCTTCCCCTGGGTTTCCCCAGAGCCTCTTCTGTACTCCAGTGCAGGGGCTGAGCAGCAGAGAGGGAGAATACAGGGAGATGAAACCAGTTCAGGGCCCTACAGTGAAGACCAGGAAAGTACTGAAATGGACTGAACTGGAAGCTGATCTCAATTTGCCCAAATTGTTAATTGTCTAATCATACAGCTCTAACTTCAGTCAGTGCTTTGGGTTTCTTCAGGATCTGCTTCCCAAGCATTTAAAACTTTAAAAATAGCATTTAAGGACATTTATTAAAGGGTTAAACGTGGTAGGAACTCCTTAAGAGTTTTAATATTATATTCTTTACCCAAGGCAGTAGGCAGCGTCTTCAGAGTCATTCCATTCTAATGTGTAAATGCTGAAAGTAATTAGACTGCATCCTATGTGTATTAAAGTATTTAGGAAAAAAAACTTTGGAAAAAGTGACTTTTCACGAGCAACTGCCAAATATTTTCTAAAAGTTATTGCATTACTAATAATATAAGAAGTTTTAGTTTTTAAAGCAAAGGCTGTTTTGAAACATATGATTCCAGAAAAGTATTTTGGTGTGATAAACTTTTTTTTTAACTTTTCAGTATGGGAATGGACAAAGCAACAGCATCCACTGCAATGTCTATTGGCCAGAAAATGATGTTAAATAGAAATTTTCATGAGAAAAGTTTACATTTCTGTTAAAAAAGACAAACTATTTTGTTTTGAAGAACTGAAACACCCTTTTTATTTTTAAAACAACAGCCTGAAGTGCTCTGAAGAAATGCATAGCTGTCATTGCCACTTTGGGGAGAAAATATTCCTTCAGCTCTGAATATCAAACGTGTTTTGTTAGAGATGTCTTGTATGGTGCACTGGGTTGCACATTTTGCTGTTACTTCTTAAAAGGCAATAAAGAGGAAGAGCCAGCATTTTTCTGTTTCCTCATCCTTTGTTGCAGAGCAGACGTACAGACTCTCTAATGCTGTTTTATTTATAGATTTCAAATCCCTCCAAAAGAATCACATGCCCTCTGATGCCTGCAATAAGCCTACTGGCTGTTTACGGCTAGAAAGTTAGCATTCATATAGAGACTAGGCATAAATGAGAACCAGACCCTACATTACTTCAATCACCGGGGGAGGGTGTCTAAATTAAATGTATGCTATAAAAAGACTTTAGTATTAGTCATGTCTGCTTGATGAAATAAGGCCACGTCTGCTTGATTAAATATTATCAATAGTCTTAAAATATTCTGCTGCCTAATGAAGCCAGTTACCACCTGAAATGTTTATACAGTTGCTTTCTCTGGCTTTTGATCCTCTCCGTCCCACATATGCTGTCACTAAAAGGCAGAAGGTGGAGCCAAGGGTGCTCGTGAAGCTACCTTCCTTAATCATCACCCGCCAATTTTATCAAAGTAAATATTAACCATGATGTTCAAAAGACTAATAGCAAGGATATTAGTCTCCTTCTAATACATGCATTTTCACTATATATAAAAAGAAACATGTAAACACAAAAATTAGGTACACTCTTAAATCATAGTGTGCTTTGGCTTGCAGCTCTATCTTGTTAGTACTTGAGGCAGTCCATAAACATTTTTCTGGATAGTGTAAGAGCTGCGAAATGACCATGGGGATTTTGATTATAGGAAGAAGTAATTATTCTGGAGGAAAAAAAATTTAAGAGGATGTAAATATTGTAATTGTGTTTAGTCACAAGGGGAAAACAGAGATCGCCTGTCAGAAGGACACAGCTTCTCTTGAGTTCATGAAGGCGTCATAGCTTCTTTGTGTTTTGGGACATCTTTGCCCAGTGGAAGGTGCACCTTTACACATTTGCATTTAGACACAAATACTGGCCCCCTCTTTCTACTTCCTTTGCTTCTCAGTGGAAGTGATGCTTTCTGCACTGAAAAAAAAAACCAAGGAAAAGGACTCCTAGCAAGCTCTCCTAGTGTGCAGAGATCCAGAAGGCAGACTGCAAATAGGCAGGGGGATTTACAGACACAGAGGTCCATCCTCTGGTGCCTGGGATTCGAAGGGCCTGCAGTGTCTGCTAGGAGTGTGCAGTCTGTGGTGGGTATTTGAACTAGGAATGTTTTGTTTTGACATAAATTTAACAAAATCCATTGAAGAGATTGTTTGAACAAAGTTGGACAGGAACTGGGCTGAGATTTAGAGTATAATCCAATACGGCTGAGATGGTTATATGAAGAGGTTGGTTGGGATTTTAGTGCTTACGAAACTGGCAGCCAAAATTTCCAAAATGACAAGTGATTCTGATCTTCTGCATTTTACTCTATGCTCACAGACGGCTCGCCAGCCGGGTCCCCACATTTTCTGTTCATATTCTGCGTAACCACCTCGTTCATGCATATATGCAGAGGAAGCTGGGCAGGGTGAGCAACTGGTATTATTTTGAATGGCCTTTGAAAAGGTGGAACTGCCAGAGAAGAGTTAAGTGCAAGAAATGCGTGTTCATCTGAGGTCAAAAATGAATCATAAAAATATTTGAAGTCAGTATGTCTCATAGTCCCACATCAATGCTTAGGCTTTTCACAGGCTGAGAGGAAAGTTGACTTACTCCTTTTTTTATTTCCCATTGTCGCAGGCTGAGACTAGAGAGTTAGCAACTCATATGCTCATACCTTTTGCCAGTTAAGCCCAATAGCAATGATACTGTTAACTGCTAATCTTAGAATGTCTTACGTACACTGAGAACATCTGTACATTTATCCTAGTAGTATAATGTTTACGTAAATCTTGTCAATGTACTATACACATACATTACACGTGTAGTCTTTATATTTAAAATTGTGCTTGCTTGAATATAAATATCAATGCAAAATGTAATATTTTATATAAACACATATTTTACTGTTGTATATATTGTGTGTATACAGAATTTGTTAGGAGACAGATACCAAATGCATTTTTAAAGAAGATCTTACTTGGTAAGACGAGAGCTCACTTGAGACACTGAATGGCTTAGGGATCTGGTAATGGGATACAAACCTTCACACCTCCATATCACCACTTCAGATCCCGTCAAAAGCAGAAGCCACCAAAAATTATCACCATCCTGACAGTTTGGTGGCCAAGAAGCTACAGATTGCTTGTCCTGGTGTGTCTATCAGAGCTGTTGGTCCTGCTAGCACACAGCAGACAGAGAGGCACAAAACCAGCATTAGCTTCCCCTGCCTGTCCCTGGTGGTGCAGGGATTGTCCCCCAGGGGACTCCTGTGCCATCTCCACTGGGTGGTACAGAGTCACCTTAATTCCTCTACCTGAACAGGGAGAAGCTACAGTCCTGATGGTAAAGCTTAGCACCAGCTGCCAGAGCTTTCTTCTCAGATCCCATGCATACAGGGGTAAAGTCAGGCTCTTGAAAGGAGGGATTCACACAGAACATCCTCAAGCGTAGCTGCCACCTACAAGGTGTACCTCGATAAGCAAATAAAACATGCAGTGGCGCCGAAACATTACAGGACCTGAGCCTGTTCTGTGAATAGAGAGAGACTTTGTTTTGAGGGCTGTCATTAAGATGTCTTTTATGATCATTAAATTAATCTAATTCCCGAAACAAGACCTTAGCTACCAGGTTCACCCTCAAAACTCTTCCTCTCTTACCCTTTTTGGATTAATCTGCCATTCTCACCATTTGGATCCTTTGGCAAAAAAGATGGAAGGCAAAAATATAGTAACCTTAAGACTGAAAGATGTTCAGGATTGTCTTCCTTCCATCTGGGTTGGAACTTATAAACTAAGGTAAGCACAAAATTAAAAATACATGCCTCCTATGATCATTAAGGCCGGCACTATCTGGATTCTGTACTTCTGGTTGAAAGAGGGGAAAGGACAACGTGTGTATCTGGGCTACCAAAAAGATATTTTTAATACATGAGAGAGTTTTATTGTCATTCGTTACCAGCTATTCTCATTTGGATCTGATAGAGCTGCTGCTGATGTGCCTGGATCGATCGCATGTAGTACTTGCTCAAGAAACTTGATTTACAGTGCTGTCTGGATTAGTGTTGGATACTTGCAAAGAGATTGCAGATGACAGCAGTATTGTAAGGATTCACCTAAGTGTCTGAGGCAATACTCAGCTCCATTCAGGAAAGTCACACAGAGAAAGAAAAATACCCTCTAACAGAGAGTTAAGGGGGTTGTGCCTTGCCCTCATTTGCACTGGTGAAAACTGAAGATCACTCACTGTCTTTTTCCTTCCTTTGTCTTTCACCCCCTCAAGCATGCAGAGGCCTTTTAATAATTATCACACTTAACTGTAATAGCCATAGAGCAAAGAAAACACATGCAGTGTGACCTCTGAAGTGGTATGTAAGAGAATGGGATATTCTGGCAACACCTACCAAGCAACCAACACACCACCAGTGCTAGGTTTTGTCTTACGGCAAGGCACTGCACGTAGAAGAGGTGGAAGGGAAGGACAGGACACATGTGGGTTTTCCCTGATGTAAGTGATGTGATGTCTGGACCCACATAACCCACAGTACACAGCCTGTCCAAAAGCAACACTGGGCATAGACATGCAAGTGCTGGCAGCTCACCCTAAGACTTACTGCTCCTAAAAATGCAGTTAGCAGTGCCTTGCTGGGGTTCTCTGAAGATAATTCAATAAAACAGCCATGCTATTGACAAAGCCATGCTGCAACTGCATCACTTCCTTCCATCCAGTTACCAAAAAGAACTGTTATTCTTGTTACTGCATTGCATGCATTTTTATTCATCCCTATGGCACCTGACTGCTTTTAGCTACGCTGAGAATCCCAACTCTTAATTAGGTAGATCAAACAATGACATTACTCCTGCTGCCTGCAAGTTTAGCTGTTAGCTCGAAGACCAAGATTTAATCAGTGAGAATGCCTGAACAAAGAGCTATCATGTAGTTCCTGATGAGTGTTATAGTTGTACGAGCAAACTGCAAAAACTAGCAAAATTCTATGGTATACGTTCTCGCTTTTGATCAGTGCTGGCTTTCCTACAACCCTCTTTCCCTCCCAAATTCTTCTGTTTGTCTTAATTTAACAGGTTTGGGGTTTTTTTGTCTCTTTTTTTCTGCTTTACATTAGTATATTTTCATCACAGCACTTTCCAAAGGGCTGCTCCTAGAAAAAGAAAAAATTTAAAGAATCTGAATTTTCAGCTGTTGTTGTCATCACTGTTCTCATGCTGCCTCAGGGACTGCACGGCAACAAACTAGCTAGATGTCATGATGAGCAAGAATATCTTTTGCTTACCTTGAGATTTTGTCACTTGCAAGCCAGTTCTTCCAGGTAATGAAGAACCAAGGCATATTAAAATATTATTATCTTAACTAGTACAGATTTGCTGGTAGAATATTCTAACACAATAGGATATGAGCAGAGTCCTGCTGTTGCCACTGATGTGTATTACCTGGTGGAGTCAATGTGTTTGAGCCTGCACTTGTTTATAGGTCAGCAATCCAGGGCAATTATTTCGCCTCCTGCTCTATAGTGGTGTAAAACGGGCGTGACATTTATTGGAATAACAGATTGAGACTGGTTAAGCTGAATCTTGCTGCAGAAGTTGATTACTTTTGCTAATATTGCTATCAGATGATCAGTCCAGTTCTTGGAGATGTGGATGTATTTCTCTGCTTTTATTTCCTCCTGCTCCCACATTTCCACTGGATGACACAGCCACAGCATTGTCCAATAAGAGCATCAGTTTGTACAAGGGACTGCGTTATACTTAAAAATACCCAAGCCATGTAATGTTTAAATAAAATCAGGACGCTCACCTTCTTCAGACCGAACTTCCGCGACGTGCCACAAAACTGGGAAGAACAGTCCTCTGACCAGGTGTGGCTTGCAAGATTAGAGATGGGCCCAGGATAAAGGCCAGATGTGGATATTTGCAAATTTGAGCTCAGCCAACCCCTTGCATTCAAGTCCTCCAGCAAAAGGATTATAAATAATGGTCTGTCATATTCAAAAATATGGTGGAGTCTGATGACTTCTCCACTCTTGTAAAATAACTTGTCTTGTAAAAAAACTCTTGTCTTTGTTGTCCATGGCTAGTTTCTAGAACCAGAACTGCTACCTTTTGGCTTTGGAAAAGTTTTGTTAAACAAAAATGAATATGATTGAAATATCTCAGGATGACTATACTGCCTATCAGAACATGCTGAGCTCTCCTTATTTCGTTTACTCTTACTGGGCAGCGTTCTGTAGGCGCATCACCTTCTGAGAAGTGCTCATGGGGCTCTGCAGCACCCACGACACTGTGACTGTTGGTGGAATTTAATGACTTTGGCACAAAATTACAGGATCTGGCTCTCTGATATTTGCCTTCCTCACCTGGGGCTTCAAGATAAACATTTAACAAGGGAAACTCACCATCCCTCCTGTCTTCTCTTCACCAATATTCAATTAAGAAGTTTATTTAAGTAGACCAGCATTTGACCTCCCCTGCCACACTTCTCCCTGTAGCGGAGCTCTGCTGCTGCCCACCTGCTGCACGGCAAGATTGTACTTAGCCGTGATCCCTGGCACACACTGTGTGCTTATGGTTGATGGCTTGCTTGAAGGAGAACAGACCACTAATAAATTGCACAGTCATTACCCTTTATGCATACTTGTTCTAATAGGTGTCGCAGATTCCTGCCTCCTAATAAGGAAAGGAAGTAGAAAAACACATAAATTCTCCCAAGAGAGTCAGACAGCCTGAAGCCACGTTCGACAGCTGTTGCTGTTACCATGAACACCAACAGCAAAAAACGGATTAGAAGGGAGGGGGGAAGGGGGGAGGGAGAAGTGGGGAGAGAAAAAGAAAAAGAAAAGATGCATTGCCAGGGATTTTGGCAAGATTTTCTTGGATACGGAATGTGTTTTGCACTGCCCTGGTCTATAAAAGCTCAGCACTCCTGCTGCACATGATGGAATTTGGAGATTAAACAAACATTGGCATTAATTAGTCTAAAAACAAATCATTTCATTTATCCAAAGTCTGCGTTTCTGTATCTTGTTGGTTTTTTTTTTTTTTAAAGTGTCACTTTAATCTCCAGCAGAAAGATTTTGGCATTAGATTGAAGCTTGGATGCTATGGTGTTATTAAATCTAATTCACAAGAGGTTTCAGAAAATGTTTTCACAGGGTTTACCTTTCATCTTCTACCCTCAGTTCTGGTCTTTCTTTTGGGGGCCAGCTAATAGGAATCGGGTGCTTCCCTGGCTGCCCTGGAGCTATGCTAAGTTACATCAGCTAAGCCTCTGTCCCTCCATATTATAGCTGAGAAATCCAAAGGGGAGATTCATGTCCTCTCTAAAGAGGTGTATTTAGTCTATCCCGCTGAGATAGTTTATGGCTTTGGCAGGGAAACTGTTGACAGTGCATACTGTGAATATAGTTCAAAGTGAATTTGAAGTCTTGGAGCTGCAGCTCTCCCTATGCTTGTTATATCAACTTGTTAAAGGTGCTCAGTGTAGGTACGTAAGTATCTATAGAGACACACCATCAATTAAACACTCACTCGATATTCTACTGAAAGTGAAAATGGGGGACGCTGCAGAACACTGCTACCTTTTGGAGCAAGGCACAAAACCAAGGTCACAGCACAGCTAGGCACTATGGCACCCACGGCACATGTCACAAGCCTGTTGGTTTCAGCATCCTGGCCAAATTCCAGTTTGTGCAATTGCTATCCATCTACTTAAGATGTACCCCCTCCCCCCGGTTTCAAGTAGATAACAGTATTTCTTACTCTTGACTTAAACCGGGGCGGGGGGGGGGGGAGGGTTGGCATTGCTCTTCTGTATTGAATGTCCGTTGCTTTTAATTCTCATGATGGTTAACTTCAGGTGCAGACAAAGTGATTTTTATTTTTCAGGCGAAAAGTCACATCTGCTCCCATCAGAAGACCAAAGTTACAACAGATCCCAAAAGCAGGAACAACTGATTCTCACAGGATAATCCACTGGAACGGGTTGGGGGAGATTTCTCTTCTAGTATTTCATGATTTCTATGGTTTTCCCTGTGCTGGCAGCTTTTCCCACCCCCTCTTTGCCTTGTAACCCTCCTTGAACACACATAGGGGTGGTGGATGGTCTGTGGATGCTGACAAGTCTCTATCCCACTCAGAGACATATTTCCATCCCACTTCAGGATTTGGCCTCTTATATACAACTGCAAGTCTTGCATGTTCAGTAATCAAAACGCTGTGTGTCTGAAGTCCACTCTGGTGGAAGCATCAGGCCAAGGCACAGTATCTCTGTCTAGTGTGGGGTAAAGCAGTGGGTAGCTTAAATAACCAGTATTAATGCTGGCTGAAAGCTTAAAAAAATCATATCGTAGCTCCTAACAGAGTTTAAAATAGGACTAAAAAAAAAAAAAAAGGCAAGGAATTTTTTGATAGCAATTATCAAAACATACTTTTCTAAAAGTATTTGTGACAAATGAGAATAACCAGTAATATTGCTTAATATTCTAAACCAGTTTAAGTTCCTGTCCAATGTCAGTCTTGACTCAAACTAAAAATATGCTACTTATTGAGCTGGAAGAAGGTTTTGATTTACAATTATGCCTTGATGGATTACCTGAAAGCGCAACCTTCAGGCAAACTGTGATTAACTTGACCAAAGACATCTGGGAGAGCCATCTATGGCCTAAAATTATGACCTTGGTATTCTGGGCTGAAACTAGACACCATTTAAATTGCAGTGCTGAAAAACTCTTCTACAGAGGCCTTTGTTTAGGAGGCCAACAGGTTTTTTAGCTTCAGCAGTTCAGCAGAAACACCTCCTGTGAAGTTACAGGGGGAAAGTACTTCCTATTTTTTTGCAGGCATTACTTTAAAACAAAACTCCAAACACTCCCAGCTTGTATGAATAAAGAAGCAAAAACAATTAATAACCTAATGATTAGCAAATGCTGTAGGCATAGGTTTGGATTTCACTTACAAAGATTTATGGAGTTAAATATAAAAGTATGACTCTTGAAAGCCATGTGCTCATAATTAGCTCAAGTTTTACCCCTGGATACTGTAAAATCACAACATGCTGTCAGATCCCATTTTCTGATCCTGTTATCAGCATGGAATAAAGTTTTCCACTAAATGCAAAACAGATTTATAGGTGCTAAAACAGCTATTTTATCAGTGGGAAACAGGCTACCTTTTGTTCTCTAAAAAGGCATTTCATGATTTTACATTGGTCAATTGATCGTACAACAAAGGGAAACAAAACAATTTTGGTCATCTACTGAAACTGAAGAAGATATAATGTGAAAATAAACACGAGGAAAGTGACTGCCTCTCTGAGCATAGGATATACGGTCTTGCATATTGTCACCTACTGTAAAATAAAAAAACCAAGAACCAGATCAAAGCAATGCCTTTCCCTTCTTGTTGCTGAGTACACTAAATAAATCCTTAGCGTTCCTACAGGAAAACTCAAAGGATAACTGCATTCCAGGCAGCTGCGAACACTGGAAATTAAATTATTCCATAAAAAAAAAAAGTCCTACAAAGATAGCAGTCCTTTCAGTGTATTAATTCCTGCCATGAGTGGTGGTGTGAAGGGACTCCTCTTGGATCAGCTCCAAATGGAAGGAGTTTTCTGTACCCCTGCTATTGCATTCCCATCCCACAGCAAGGAACACATTCCCTGGGCCGGAAGGACAAGTGGCCTTCCCAGGGCAAGGAGCTAACAATAAACTTGTACTCCAGCAGCTGGAACAGAGCTGAACAGCTTCTTGCTTGCTCACAGGCTGGCGCCTGGCACGGGGCAGACAGACTGAGGAGCGCTGCGAGTGGTTTGGGAGCTGGGGGCTGAACCATTTTTAACAACAGCTGCTTCAGAGTTTGGTGGCAGCGGAGCAACCGTTTGCCCAAGAAGAAGCAACAACCATCGCTTGGCTTCCTGCGGCATGAATGGTTTAACATGATGGTTGATGGACACTTTATTTAAAGACTGTGTGTGAATACTAGGCCTCGACATACATGAACCTGAAGTCCTGAGCTGTTTGCCAAGCAGATCAAGTGTTCAGATTGCAAGAAGTTACTGGTTTGTTTTTTTTTTTTATCTCCTAAAATTTTAGATGGAGGTTTTGAAAGCACTCTAAGGGATTCAATGCATTTCTTCCTCTGAAACATCCCAGGCAACTTAAAAAAATCACCACCCAAATTTGTACCCAAGACAAAGAGTGTGAAAATGCAGAAAGCATGAGCCTCATGCAGAAAAAATACAAAGCACTATGTAAACATTCAGTCTGGCTTTACAGCCTTGGGAAAAACAGAATTAAAGAACATAAGAACAGTTACATTGAGTCATGGGGACGCTCCATCTGACCCACTGGCTTATCACCCAGTTTCTGAAAAAGCAAAACTTACAAGGTGATCCTTCCTCTTTCACAGCCTCAAGGCTTCCAAGACTCAGTGAGTGAGGGCAACTTTCTCACCTGGAGATTGTTTAGTGGCTACCAACTCATCTGTCCTCTATGTTTATCATTTTAACTCTCTGCTGGTTGAGTCTGCGTTGCCTGAAAAATAACCTCTTATTTGATTGAAGCCTGCTGTGTGGCGATTCCTCTAGATGCTCAGTATATTATTATGAAAAAGACTCCACAGGCATTTCCTTTTTTCCCCTTGCCTTCTTTATTGCAGGAAGAGGGATGACAAGCGTAAGGTAAAGGGCCCGGTAGCAGTTTTTTGAGCAGAAAATGGGATGTTTCAAACTTGCCAGGTCTCTGAGTGCAATTACATTTTCTAAACAGGGATTGCTGTAAAAGAGATCATTAAGGCTGTTACTGATGCTATTTGAGACAGATTACAAGTAGGTGTACAAGACGGTCTTTCCTAGTCAAAAGGAGGGCAATGTAATGAACACGGTACACCATTCCCACATGGTCTTCCATATCTGGGAACAAACTTTTCTTGGCAGCATTTACACCCAGCATATAATACTATACTGTGATGGTGTCTGTCAGCATCTTTGCTCTGAAACACCAAATCAAAGGAAGCAAAGAGTGAAAGAGCCATGTATGGACCATGAGTCCAGCATAGCTAAGAGAAATTTCTGTCAAAACATTGTTACAGACTTCCTCTGCAGATGAACTCACAGGTTCATACTCTGAGATCATGAGACCTCTGAAGCTAGAAGGTGCACTGTTCGAAGGCAGCTTTCAAAAACTTGATCCGCTTTGTTTTCTTGAAGGAGCCAGAAAACAGGAGTTAAAGCCTTTGACTTGATGGCCAAAATGATGATACCTGGAACTGGCATTGTGTCTGTCTTCACAGACTAGACAGCAGATAGATAAGGCCTCAGGTTCCAGTGAAATCTTGCATCCCCGTGTATTTAATGGCATATCATTCTTCTTTTGGGTTGACCCAGAATCAACAGAACTTTGGTCTCTCTGTTTCCCACAGCCCAAGAAACCATTTCTGAAGAGTGAACTTCAAAGGGCTTGGCCATTTGTCAGAAATTACCACAAAACTACAAAGAAATAACCCAACAGTAAATCAAAAATCTGAGAGAGAAACCTCTCGCAAGGACTACAAAGGAAGAAAAAAACAAATGGCATAGAGAGTTGATTATAACACCAGCAGTTTGCCACGGCAAAGGAGAAACTGATACCAGATGCTGCGGGGAGCCCTTTCATTACCTTGTGCAAGACCTGCAGAGCCGTGAAGGGGCCCCATGCAGCACTACCTCTCTATCTGGGATAAATGTGTGGCGCCTGGGCACAGCGATTCATGCTCGAAAGAGATCTGCGGAGCCAATTATTATTTTATTTGAATGATGAATCCAGAGGCTGACTCCTTGTAAGTGCTACATCCTTTCATCATCTCCCAGCCAGTCTTTTGAAGTTAGCCTGTCTTGAAAAATTACACTGTTATGTCAGGGCTTTAAATGTCAGCAGCATTACTATTTAAACAAGTGAAAGTAACAGATGAAAAATTAATCAAAAATTGTTTAATATTGGATGCAAGGGTTGCCAGACCTTATGGCCCTTGGCATGTACTTTCTTGCTTTTTAAATCCTCAGATATCTTTGTCTGGCTCTTTAAAATTTTTTATTTGACTGGCTCTTCTGCAATTCGTGAATAACAGCAAGAAATAGCCATTTTCTTCCACTGTTCTAGAAAAAGAAGGTCAGATAGAAACTGAATGGTTTATGTTCAGGCAGTATTTTCTGCAATGTTACGCACTCACTCAGATTGCATCAGATAAAGAGAATGTACACTGCACTAAGGGAGGGAGGGATTTTTACTCTGATCTGATTTTTTTGATTAGCATAATTGCAGAGAGTTGTACCCAGCATCTGCTCAAAGCTCTAAGTGTACTGCATACCAAAGCCATGAGGGAGGGCTGGAGAAAAAAAACCCCTATGATATTGTCTTAAAAGTAATAAGTTTTGTTGGGTTTTTTTGGTTGGTTTGGTTTTTTGTGTGTTTTTTATTATTATTTCTAATTAAGTCCCTTTTTAGTCGCCTTGTGGTTTCTGAGCTTTTCAGGTTCACTTGCTTTGTGTTTCCACGGTTTTCTCTGCAACCATGAGGGATAGAAATACTCTTTTCCTAGCAAGTGAAAGCAGAGATTATATGGACTGACTAGAGTCTGGCAGCTGAGGTTTTTAAGCAAAAAGCATATCAAATGTAACGGCTGTTGCAATACAACTGCTCAAACTGCCAATACTGAGGCTGAGAATCAGGCAAAGGGCAGACATGCAAAGAAGCAACAGCACCGAGCTGCAGCAAGCCGGGGGATAGATGTTGGGGGTGTTGTGAGCAGAACTGGTAACTGGAGAAAGCAAATGTTACCAGCATTAATGATTTGTATAATTTTGGGAGACACTTTGCTCCCAAGTAGGCTCAGTTTCACCGAGTGGCTGAAGGAGCTACGGTGCCATAACCTAACTAGGTTTGACGAAGAAAACTCAATCTCCAAGTCTGTGAGGGAAGGAAAGATTATCTTATTCATCAGAAAGAGCCATACTGACTTGCCCTATGTCAAGGAACCTGGTTAAAGCAGTAGAAAACTGCAGAATTTATTTTTGAGTAAGTCTTCGTATTCGAGTGAGGAAAATTAAAAAGAATACTTTCTAAGCTCACCACAGTTTCTGCACTACATTGGTCATTGTTTCTGAATAACTTCTTGGGAAACAAAATGACATCACTGCAACACCGGGCATGTCAAGTATAATGCTATCAACATAAATTATAGTGAATGTTTGCTTTACTATTTCTAAATAATCTTGTTCTATTTCTTCTCATATTCATACTCATTAAATACATAGAAACAAAAAGAATGTGCTTCCCGCTTTGCCACTTTGGTTGCAAAGCCATCTTCTCATCCATTCATACACATTGTGAGGATTGTCTTAACATATCTTTGATCAAGACACACAGACCGAGCCAGAGAGGGTTATAAATGGTGCTATGAATGTAACCAAAAGCCAGAGGAATGAAATGTAACACTCAGGGTTTCTACAGTACTTAGGCAAATATATTCTCATTCCTTTTGGGCAAGGAAACACTTCTTACTGCTTTTTGTGCAGCACCTAACACATGGTACTTGTGTTACGTACCTAGTCCTGCTTGTACTTTGGATACCCCGTAGCACAAATGATGAATAACAATTAGCTTTTGTGGCTGCTTTCCTCAGTGAGAAGCATGTGAAAACAGATCAAAAGTCTCATAAATAGCTAGAGGAATTTGTTCTTTTGGCCAAAACACAAAGCAAACCCCAAGCAAATACTAGCTTTCTATTACATTTTTCTCCCACCTAATTGCAAAACTAAATCAGGCTATAGAAAAATATGTTTCATTTTTCTTCTGGGGACTTGTTTACAATACTGAGGAAAAACAATGGGATTTTTACTGCTGCTGAAAACTCACCAGCTCATTCTGAGCCTTACGTTACTTAAGCAAGGATCAGCTGCACAGTGTGACGTGGAACAGTGGTGCTGAAGGCAATGGAATTTGCCTGGATTTCTGGTGGTGGAACTGACAGCAAAATTTAGCCTTTGCGATAATGTACCTTCAAAGTTAGAAACCACTGCCTGAAAACTTCATTCAGTTTTTCCACAGTGAACGTTAAGGAGTAGCATTTTGTTATTTTCTTCCTGTTTGTCACTTGTGATTTTTTAAAAGTCTCCATCATATCTCCCCTTCGTGCAAGTCTATTTTTGGTCTTACATCATGGAATTTGTCTTGTACGTCCATCAACAATTTTTGCCTTTTCTTTACCTTTGTAAATGGGGCAATTTTTTTTTTTTTTTAATTGGGGTAACAAGAACTGAAGGTGGTGCATAAGAGACAGGTGTACCAGGCCTATGTTCAGTGACATAATGATATTTTCTGGTTTACTGGCTATTCTTTTCCTAAAAGTTCGTAGTATTTTCCTTACTGCTTTGGACAAAATACCAACACATGCACCTATCTTTTACTTTAAGGCATCCCGCCCAAGAGCAAAACTGAGTTTGCATTACAGGAGAATACCAACTGAAATAATTCAGCTTCAGACAGGGATAACTGAGGGTTAATGTTTTATAGCATGATTTTCAAAAACTCAAATGATAAAAGAGTGGTATGAAAGAATACTGCAAACAAGCTCAAGAAATATTTACAATACAATGATAAAAGATACGCTATAGTGAAAATATTATCTTTCAAATATAGTCCTTATTAGTTGTACCACAAAGCCACAGATAAGACATTCAATGATGTCTGAACTTAGTATTACTATAAAAAAATAGGAAGGAAGAAAAGAATGTAAACAGAATATAAATGTTTGGGGAAAACATTTGAAAATCTGCAGAAACACTTCAGGCAGCCAGGTAGTCTGAAAGCAATATCTGTTGAAAACATACCAAAATACACTAAAAATACCCAAAGCCTAACAGAGAAAAAAATCATGGAAGACTGAATACTAGGATAAAAAAAGAAGCTATTTACAAGAAGCCCACTGGAAAAATACTGCAGCAGGAGGAAGATTCTCTTCAAGCAATGAAAGTAATCCATAAGCAAGGAGAAAGGTGTTTGTTGAGCTAACTTGGGCATGGCTTTGGAGTGCTGATGGAGTTTTGGGTGCCCCAGAGAAGAGACTGCTGTGCCCGACAGGCTGGGAAGCAAGAGTTTCCATAGCATCTATAATAGTTCCTGCTGGGTACCTTGGAAAACTAAAGTGTGCTACTGGACATACTTGGCTCAGATAGTGAAAGGAGATACAAGGATTCAGACAGGACCCATCTCCAATAGAAATTATGCTGGATTGCCACCGCAGGCATGGGGGTTATGTCTCGCTCCTTGTGTAAATTCCTGCATGATGCTAGGGATTTCATTCATTTGTCCTGGGCTCCAGGTCTTCACCTTCACCCAAAATGGGGTAAAGTTTCTTCCCTATCAGCTGTAGGCATTTATGGTGGCAAGGGGTGTGCTATAGCTATTCTGGAACTTGTAATGGAAGGTTCTTTGGTCCAACTTTTGCACCTATTCAAACTGGCCTGTGACTCCCCCACTGGCTGGTAAGTATAAAATGAAAGTTGGCAGAAGACTAAAACAAAATCAGTCCAAAGGCAAGAAGCCAAATAACCACTTGGCTGTATACTGAAAGTTAGAGAATGCCTAATGTCCCCAAATTTTCACAACAATTATCTGTTCTTTCCTAGAAGCAGTTGGCTAGTTAAGTCAAGAGAAGTAAAAAATGAGGCTTTAACAGAAAGCCATCAAGCACAAAGCAACACTGTGGAAAAAAAGTGAAGAAAATCTACAAACAATGTGAAACCCCCCTTTTGCCAGTGAAGTGGTGAGAGAATCAAAACTAAATCTTTTCGTACTCAAAAATCAAAGGAAAAAAAGCTTGGCTAAATAAGCTTTCCAGTAAAAGAAGTTTAAAAAGTCAGACACTGTGGCAACATATAACACTGAATTCTCTTCTTGCACAAATACTCCCAGTTCTTCAGTATAGGCTGTGGAAGTGCACATGAGCACATGAAATTTCACTATCAATCCACTAACTAAGCTACCAAGCACTTGCTTATTCTATGAACCTTGTTTGAATTTTGTAATCCAAGCAGTTTGAAAGTAAGTTTTCTAAAAAATTGAACCATTGAGGATACCTGCTTAAATGTACACACTGAAAAAACCACTTTTGTCATATTGCTGTCTTTGTCCTGTTTCACAGTCATGTGCTTACATCCCCCAAGGAGAGTTCTTGTTAGTAAGAGTACAACCGTACCTGAGAACAGTTTTATCCTTTCTTTTTTGTATCATAGAATCATAGAATGTTAGGGGTTGGAAGGGAGCTCTGGAGATCATCTTTTTTAACTCCCCTGCCAGAGAAGGTCCACCTACAGCAGGTTGGGCAGGTTGGCGTCCAGGCGGGTTTTGAATGTCTCTGAAGTTGGGAGACTCCACCACCTCTCTGGGCAGCCTGTCCCAGTGCTCTGCCACCTTCAAAGGAAAGAAGTTCCTCCTCGTGTTCTGACGGAACTTCCTATATTCAAGTTTGTGCCTGTTACATCTTGTCCTGTCACTGGGCACCACTGAAAAAAAGACTGGCCCCATCCTCCTGGCACCCTCCTTTTAAATATTTATACGCATTGATGAGATCCTCCCTCAGTCTTCTCTTCTCCAGACAAAAAACACCCAACTGCCTCAGCCTTTCCTCATAGGAAAGATGTTTCAGTCTCCTAATCATATCTGTGGCCTTTTGCTGTACCCTTTCCGCCAGTTCCCTGTCCTTGAACTGGGGAACCCAGAACTAGTCACAGCACTCCAAATGTGGCCTCCCCAGGGCAGAGTAGAGGGGGAGGATGACCTCCCTCAACCTGCTTGCCCCACTCTTCTTGATGCATCCCAGGATGCCATTGGCCTTCTTGGCCACAAGGGCACATTGCTGGCTCATGGCCAACTTGTTGTCCACCAGGACTCCCAGGTCCCTCTCTACAGAAACTGCTTTCCAGCACATCAGCCCCTAACCTGTACTGGTGCATGGGGTTATTCCTCCCCAGGTGCAGGACTCTACACTTGCCTTTGTTGAATTTCATTAGGTTTCTCTCTGCCCAACTCTCCAGCCTGTCCAGGTCGCACTGAATGGCAGCACAGCCTTCCAGTGTGTCAGCCACCCCTCCCAATTTCATTCCATCAGCAAACTTGCTGATGGTACACTCCATCCCTTCATCCAGGTCATTGATGAATACATTGAACAGGACTGGACCCAGTACTGACCCCTGGGGATTACCAGTTATTATTGGCGGATTACTCCAACTAGACTCTGCCCCACTGATCACAACGCTCTGAGCTCTACCTGCCAGACAGTTTTCAATCCACCCCACTGTCCATTCATCTAACCCACACTTCCTAATCTTGCCTATGAGGATGCTGTCGGAGACAGTGTTGAGAGCCTTGCTAAAGTCAAAGTAGACAACATCCACTGTCCTCATCTGTCCATCCAGTCATGCCATCATAGAAGTCTATCAGATTAGTCAGACATGACTTCCCCTTGGTGTCCCCATGTTGACTGCTTCTGGCAACCCTCTTTTCCTACAGATGCTTGGGAGATGATGCCCAGAACAAGCTGTTCCATCATCTTTCCAGGGATGGAGGTGAGGCTGACTGGCCTGTAGTTTCCTGGATCCTCCTTCTTGCCCTTTTTGAAAACTGGAGTGACATTGACTTTCCTTCAGTCCTCAGGCACCTCGCCTGTTCTCCAGGACCTTTCAAAGATGATGGAGAGCAGACCAGCGATGACTTCTGCAAACTCCTTCAGCACTCGTGGGTGCATCCCATCATGACCCAAAGCCATAGGTAATGACTGCTGAGACGTCTTTGGAGTTCAGAAAAAAAGTGTCCTCCCAGATCAAAAGACAACTACTAGTTAATTCTGAGAATTGGTTACCTGAATCATTTTAATTTTTAAAAAACTATTTTTTGTTAAGAGAGATATTGTTCATAGTGGAAATTTTGCACTTAGACAAAACTAGGTCATAAGGTTGCCTGGTGTTAGTGCAGAATCATTCCACAGTGCTTAAAATAAAAACTGTAAAACTAGTTACTAATCCTGTTAGGGCAGATGGCTTTGTAATGAAGATGTCACAGAAGAGGTAATGTGAGACTGATATGAACTTCTTGTCCCTCACAACAGCTCAGGTTGACAGAAGGTGACTACATTTGTTGCAGGAACATGAAGGAGGAGGAACACAAGGTCTGAAGGCACTGCAAGGTGGGCAGGGAAGCACTGCACAGGGAAAACTCCCATACAGTAAGTGCTCTTTGACATCTTCTCAGTCCACAGGTCAGCAAGTTTAATCACTGCAATGAAGATCAGGAAATATGAAGACATATTTGAATAAGGGTAAATGCAGTTCCATTATCCATATGAGGAAGCAGCTGTGCAAAGGCAGGGTGGGCACGGACTGGTCAATTAGCAGCAGAGCAGAAAACAAGAGGGTTATAGTGAAGGTGAGTCAGCACAACCATGAAGCTCTGAAGAGATGATTTGGCAGTGCAGGCATGGTGAAGATCACTAAGAGACAGGCTGAGGGGCAGTGATCGTAAGTCTAGAAAATACTAACTGCAAAGGAAGACTGAAGCAAGTGGGAGTATTAACTCTAAAGAAGAGGTACCTACAGTAGTTAATGTAATCTTAAAATATGTAAAAGGAAACTATAACCAGGAAGGGAATACATTTTTTTCCATGTCCACTGGGCCTAAGTTGCACTAAGGGCATATTAAGTGGTTTGGAGGAAATACTTTCTACCAGTAAGGCTGTAAAGCAATGCAATAGTGTGTACCAAGGCATGTGGAAATACCATTATTGCTGGTTTCTAAAAACAGGTTCAACAGGCATCTGGCTGCAGTGATGGGGAGCATTGCTGACCTTGCCTTCAGGTAAGGTACAGACTGGATGACCACTCAGAATCCCTTCACAGAAATCCCTTCTCTGATTTTTTTTAAACACAATCTTTTCCCCACCTTTTTTTATCTTTTCTCTAAATGGAGTTACTCTATTTTGCAGGATTCTTCTCTACTTTTGAAGTGAATCCAGGTAGAAAGGGCAGAATTGTCCATGAAATATCCTTTCCAATAAGTGTTATAGCAAGGATACCAAGGGCACAGGCAGGAAAAGGTGCAGGTAGCAATAACCTCAAAGATTGGGCTAAGCAAAGACAGCAACTGACTGCAGTTAAGGCATCCTGGGTGTGTTTGGCAACAGCCTGAGCACAGATTTCGTGGTGAATCTTTATCCTAACTGTGTTATTTCACAGCAGACTCCATTCACGTGTATCTTTGCTGTGGAAATTTTCTTTGAACTTTAGATGGGGGCCTGGTCCTCAGTTTGGGAACATTAGACTAGTCCCTGGGCTTAAAGAGGCAGATTTATTTACACAGTCTGCAGGTTTGGCTCCATAATTTTATCTTAACAACTGAGAAAATTACTTTATTTGATATTGTAAGAGGTATTTGGTGAACTTCTGTTGGTAAATAAGTGTTATTTTTGACAGTGACTGTGTTAACGAGGCAGGAAAGCCTCTGGAGATGGGGAAACACTAACACCACAAGCTGTTCCTAGTCCCTAATGACTCACTGATGCTTCACCTGAAAATCTGGCCTGAAAAGAACTTGTTCCAGTACTGAGTGATGCAGGCTACTTCAGAAGGAGCTGAAATGCTCCAGGGCTGCGAGGACATGTGCGGAAAAAACATGATCATTTCAAGGAAAATCTCAGCAAAACAAGCATTAGGTTTCTGGAAGGATTTTAATCACCTTTTTTATTTAACAAAGTTGGGAAAATAATGCTGGTTTATGAGCTTCTTCTCCCCCTCCAAAGTCATTTATTGCTTTTGAGGCTTTTTGTCCCTCTTTTTTTTCAAACATACTTTATACATCTGCCAATAAAGGGGGAATATTATGCCCTGGAATCTTCTTGTGTACATTAAAACAGTGCTTGGCAAAATGGTACTGGAATAACAAGTAACAGCTTTCTTAAGATAGGGTCAATCGATTCCAGGGGAGGCTATTTACCGGATTATATACAGTCCTCTTGGAAGAAGAAAAACTCTCAAGAGCTCTCAGTTTGACAAACATTTTTTCCATCATCTGGTTAGAATTTTTGTGCCAGTTAGCTTGCAGCCCTGCTATTTCCTCTGCATGTGTTCTGCAAACCATGGGGAGGATACACTCGTTATTTTGAAGGAGTCAGGAGTGAGATGCAATTATGGGGGCCTAAGCACACAAGAGATAAAATCTCCTTCCTGCCAGCCAACATAGAGGGCAGTCTGTCTGGGCTCAGAGGCAGCTGATCAGATCTGAGCCTGAGTATTCGAAAAAAAGTCTCAGCAGCCTATGAGTCCCGTTTGTTTATTTAGAAAGAAGCCATTGTATCATTTGGATATTCTAAAGAGACCCACAAAGCAAGTGCTGACTTCGATATGACAAAGTTCAAACACATCCAGCCTGTGTTCAATTGAAGTGGCTTCACATTGTGCTGCTTCTTGACATGTATCAAATCCTGTGCAAGCTTGCCAAAATCTTTCAAATGTGCTTTTGACATTTCAGTGCAGCCTATACCTAGACTTCAAATGAGAGGTATGTTTGAATGAGGGCAATTTTTGGTAATTTGCCTGAATTCTGCATTTTCGCTTTCTTTGGCCTAATCTGTTTAATTGAGATCTGTTCCCTGGCCAGCTGCCAGCATTAGCAGAACATGTGGGTAGCAGATTGGTTTACCTATATACTGCAGAAAGGCTTTTTTTTTTTTCCACATTCTTAGAGTTAGACTTTCATATTAAGCTAGCATCAGTTCAACAAAATGTCACCAAAACCAAGTATTTACCATTTGCGTCTCAAAATGTTTTTTTTATTTTTCAACATGTAGGTATGGCAGATAACTTTTTAAAATTATTTATTCAGTAGAGCCTACATCAGTGTCTGAATTAGTGCAGCACATCCTTAAGACCAGAGAAATCAACAGTAATGTTTTCTCTTACTAGGGTGTTGAAGAGCTAAGTGTGCAGTGGGAGAACAATGGGGCCCTCAACCATCTTGATTACAAAGACACACCATCTTATGTGAAAGATTTCAATAAATTTAAACACTCTGACAAGTTTGGAGAACTCGTAAAAATCTTTCGTCGTGATACTGAAGGCTGAATTTCTTAAATTACCTATTTTACAACTAATTGTAACCTCTAAGCTAAATTATTTATTCTGAAACCCTGAGAAAAATGC
Source organism: Chionis minor (assembly GCA_013398295.1). Classification (NCBI taxonomy): domain Eukaryota; kingdom Metazoa; phylum Chordata; class Aves; order Charadriiformes; family Chionidae; genus Chionis; species Chionis minor. The sequence continues at coordinate 234,864 of VZSF01008153.1, read as the reverse complement.
TTTTGTGAACATGGAAGCTTCCATTTGGGAGCAAAGATGTTGACTTCATCCCATTTGACAAAGGGGTTTGAATCCTATCGGTGCAGAACTTGGACCATAGGAAAGGCCTCCATTTCATTCAAAAGTTTCTGAAATCAGCTAGTCTCCAGGACATCTCAACCATTCTCTTGACATAAACAAATGCTACTGGAAAGGAAGATGGGGAAAAAAATGTTTGACCCTGACACACAGATGCTCATTGCCTGCTGACCCTTCCGAAGTAGCATCCTCAAGCACCCTGCCCTCACTTATGTGACTAGCGAGCGCCTCTAAATATTGCACATTGCTTACCAAGGCATTGGGAATAATAACACTGGCATTGTTTGGCCTGTACCTTGAAAAAACAGCCTGTCAGAAAACTGAAAGAGAACCTCACCTCACCATGTCACAAAGAGTGCAAACCTCTGTAGAATGATACTCAAACTATCAAACTATGCTTCTTTAAGGGACTCTGTCTTAATTGGCTCTAACCTCGATAGGAATAGAAATTCTCAAAAACCACATTCTATATTGAAGAGCAAGATGGACAGTCTGGTGGCCTAATGAAGAAACTGAATCCTCACTCTAAGTGACAGATGAACTCATCCCTGTGAATCTGTACACCCTCTTGCTTCTATATGAGCATTTCTACAGCGCTAGGATGGGGAAAACCAGTTCAGTTAGAACAAGCAGGGCTTGCTCCCTCTCACCCATCCTGCTGCTGCCTTCCACTTCTCCTGGCTGAGCTGGACCCTACCTGTGACCCTAGAAACACTGAGCTAACATCTGCCTGCCAGCTTTCCCAGCAGGAACTGCTCCCACTCTTAACCCAACTGGCAGCTGCAAAGGTTTTAGCAAGGCTCTGGAGAGAGCGAGATCACAGGAAGCCTTAAACTTCCTTCTGACCTAAGCCTGGACATTCAAAGTTGGCCACAAATCTGAAAGAAGACTGGAGTCAATTGCTGGTGCTGGGGTCTGATGGCATCGCCTTCCCCTTTTACAGGAAACGCACATTTCTGTCTCTCCATGGCACTGGGTCCCAAAATGAGACACCATGTGTTCCACTGGTAACATGCAGGATTTCTCATGGACAATTCCTTCCCTGTACTGTTTCCCTTGAAGATGTTACCAGCATGACCATGCTTCTGATGGGCAACCCCCATTGCCTAGGAGCTGAGAGGGAAGCCGCAGCCTGTGGTTTCTGAGGTCATCGTCAAAATGTTTATAGGGTCTCACCAGAAAGGGCAAAATCAACATAAATTTCTACTCTGTGTCATCCAGGAAAAACAGACAGGACTGTATGGCCAAGGCAGCATCTGATCTTTGCTGTCCAGATGGACAATGTTAGCTCAATACTCTCTTTCTACAGGCATTTAATGATTTTTATACTTGTATTTTCCTGATGCTATTAGTGTAAAACATTGCTGTTTGCATATAGGGCTAACTATTCCCCCACATAACAGTTCACACATAAACATAAGTATGAAATCACAGAAAACTGCATGTTTGGACTTAACAAATGTAGTGGGACTGGCTGCATTTTTCCTTCCTTGATACCTTTCATGTTCAAAACACTTTCTAACCATAAACCCTTTCAACTCAATTGTGAAATACAAGATGTCTATTCATGACCTCATTTCATCAGAGAAGAACCTAGTCAAAGATGATGAGCCTGAAATGCTCACAGAAGGAGTCATAAGTGCGACAATAAGAAGAGTGTCCTAAAACCTCTTCATCCTATGCTTTCTGTATGAAGCAATGCTTCCCATTGCCCCAAGTGGGCCTATAGGCAGTGAATGTCATCAGGAACTTTTTGCAAATTAAGTCACGGTACAAATGGAGACAATGTCATTTTCTGATTACATCTGTTTAGTAAAAAATCTCTCTTCAGCCTGGAAAAACTGCTTCCAACAATAATAATCACCCAGAGTAACGTCTACCACTGTAAAGTGGATACCAAATATTTGCCAAAAGTTCGACGTTTCTTTCATTCCGAGTGTTTAGCTACTTCAACTAGCCCTTGGGAAACTACATATTTGATAGGAAAATGCCATAAACTGGGATTTCAATAACTAAATCAGGCACAGGAATAAAGACTACACAGTTCTGAGATTAGTCAGAGAGCCAAAACTGTTGAAGGGCTTGATGAATGTGGCTCCTTGAAAGGCTGAGGAGAGCCTATTGACGTAAATTAGTTACACACATCCGTAAATCAGAGAAATCTGATGAGCCTACCAGCACTCAAGTAGCAGGAAAGCTGTCTGGTTACAGAGTGCTTTAGACGAGTACATGACCAGGTACATTGTGTTGGAAAGGAGGATGCTGAGAGCAGGGTTAGCAGCAAAGGAGGCTTGGCATCCCAGCAGACTTGTCTGTGAGCAAGGAGGTCAGGCTGAATGAGAGGCGGGTGGCTGTGTAGATAGGGGTAGAGAGAAATGGGAAAAGGACCAAAGCTAGACTCTGCCTGAGAGAGAACCAAGCACAGAAATTCAGCAAAAAATGCTGGTTTATATTTTGTTTTTGGACTTGGAACCATACAGGGTTAAAAGGAGAAATATGACTTACGACTTCAAGGTAAATGAGAGTAAACTTGTGGCTTGTGACCACCTCAAAATGCTCTGCAGGGCAGAAGTGCCACACATTGGAAAAAAAGCCCTGCCGTGTTGTACTCCTGGTGATTTTCTCCATGAGTAGATCAGAAATTCGCTTGCAGATTTTATTTTGCAAATGCTAGACCTCTTTTGAACGTGAATCATTTCACTTGTTTTGACTTCCATAGTGAAGCTGTCTATTAGCATCATCCTCTGTGTGTTATTTGTCTGTAGGTAATCCCACAAGCTTGTATAAATACACCTACTTGTGCTGTGTCCTGGAGCAGAGCTGCGCATGTTGTAACAGCTGGCATTCGACTGTCTAGTGAGTAAACATTATGTCCAGGGGTTAAAGAGGACTGTAATAGTTCCAGCTTACGTCTGCTAGAAAGCTACTGGGTTAAATATTTGGTTCTTACCCTCACCCTTTGAAAACGTAAAGCATGTCTAAAAACTGAACAACAACAGTTTATTATAACCATCTTGGGAAAAGATGTATCTGTGTCAGCCTTCTGCATTGATGAGCATTTCAGACTTTCAGTCCTTGCTGCCATGGGAAAATGTCCTTTAAATGTTGGAGAACGTGCACTTTATGCGCACAAATTCATCATGATACAAGCTACATCAGAATATTAGCAAACTATATAAACATGTCAAAGGCTGGTGTTAGATGATATGCTGGTACCGTGAGGTGCTCTGGCCCCTTCAGCCGACTCCTGATCCCAGTTCAGAACTGGGTCTGCCTCCCTGTGAGTCCAGGGCGATGCTGGGCTTGGCCGTCCCCACTGGCTAATATGCAAGCTGTGAGAAGAGGCAGCTATAGAATAAGTCCCCTTTGCTAAGTCAGGGTGTTTTGAGTGACTGGAGGATTCGCAAGCAGGAAGAAAGGAAGTAGGGGAGCTGGGCAGCAAATGCCAGGTCTGGGTGGCAGGTGACAAACTGTTACCTTCAGAAAGGGAAAGCTGGAAACAAGAATAAGGTTGAAACAGGGGACACTGAGATGAGCTTCAGCCTCACACACAGAATAACACACATCTAGCATCCTCATCTACATCATTAAATTATACAGAATGACAATATTTGTCAATTTGAGACGTAGCTCACAGAAAGAAATACAGGCTTGTAAGTGTGCGGTTGTTCTAATTACTGAAACAGGAAATTTTTATTCCTGGAAATAAAAATTACAATATTTACCCAATACAGCAATTGTGTTGTAATCGACAGATACAGCTGCAGTTCTTTTATGTACTCTTTTATCACTTTTCTGTTGTTTCTGCATATCCATTATTATTATTTCCATTATTGTTATTAGTTCCATCTCCAGCTGCCTTCACACTGTCGTAGTAGGTTTCCTTCCAGGCTCAGACCAGTTCCTGACTATGTCAGCGGGAATCTTTTTTTTCTCTGCTACTGGGAGATGGACTAGGTCTTTCAACAGCTATGAAAATAACATTACTAGGCACTGTTCTAGCTCTGACACTGACAGATTCAGTATCTTACTAGCTTTTATCATGCAATTACCAGTGACATTTTTGCCTTGCCTGGTGTGACCAAGGAAATGTCCAACAAAAGAAATGCTCTTCACAGCTGGCATGTGACAATTTTCGGCCTTATAGACATCTGCACAGAGCTCAAAGGATTATGTCAATATATTTAAAATTGTTGAGTTTTGTTGATGTGCTCTACACTGTCCCAGATACCAAAGATGGCTTACAAAAGAGACAAAAACCATCTGACTGGACAAGATCCTGGAAAAGATGCCAGACAAGATGGCTGACTTACAGATGACTAAAATCTACAGTTAGCTGGATCTCACTGCAGTATTTTCGCCTATGCTTGTTAACTCAGGAAAAGAGAACCATCACATTATCAGCAGGTCAGCTGGATGAGCGCTGGGAACATAATGTGCTGGACCTGCACTTGGGCAATTCCAAGGTGGATACTGATACCTTAACCATCACTTTCCTTTTTTTTTTTTCTTTTCTTGCTTTACACATCTTTTCTTTAATAACTGTTAAAAATTAAGTAACTATAAAATGTTGGGACTTGAACATGTCTTCTGTTCAAGCATGAAGGTTTGCATTCCTTTCAGAACTACTTTTATGCACAAACTCTGTTTGAAAAAAAATATTTGAGCATGAGCAATATAATTATTCCAGTAATTAATATTCTGCTCTTTAAAAAGTTTATATTGTCCAAAAATGGATCAAAAGCAGTATCATGTGACTAGACTCCAGTTCTACACTACAGTATCTGAATACTGAGACAGAACAGCTAAAAAAACACAGTGGGAAGACAACTGATTAATGAAATTACTCCCATAATATCTGAGAATAACAATCATCTTCCAAGAGAAGACATCAAGATGTCCTCTTCTGTTTTGGAACGGCTGCTATTTAAAAAAAAAAAAAAAAAAAGTATTATTTTGATGCTAAAGTTTCCTTTGTATCAGGAAATAATGATTATGTGATAGTAATAATAAAGTAATAATGTGAAATCAGCTTTTTGTTTTTACAGAAACAAAAAATTGGAGAGAAAAAATAGTCAGGACATAGAACTGAAGTTCAGGAAACTGAGATTTTACTGGCCACCAGTTTTTTTACCTGTTTGAGTAATTTTCTAAAATGCTTGTCTTCTTGTAAACAAACAAACAAACAAAAAAGTCTTTCTAAAGAGTCTTAACCTTTGTTTACAAGGAACCATGCTACTAGAATAATGGTCATCACAGAAAGGCTTTTCAGCAAACAAAGATTTACTGGAGACTGAGGCTTTATTCAACAAAGGATGATTTAACAGGCAGAATTCAAGCAGAATGATGAAGACACTAAGACAACCAGGGAAGGATGAAACACAGGAAGCAATGCATGACTGATTTCCATGGGGATTCTCATTCTACCTGCCTCAGGGTAGCAAAGGAAAGAGAAGGAGAGGTAAAAAGGGGAAAGACTAAAAAGTGTCTGTGAGCAGGCTAAAGGGAAGAGAAAAGGACAAGAAGGTCAACAGCAACATAATTATCTGTCTTGGGATAGGCTGTCAACTAAAGTGATAATACTCAGCTTTCTGAAAATCATAAGCTACCTTAATTCATTAAGCATCCACTAAGATGCTTTGCAGATGCTAAATAACATCCTCTGGCTGCTCTGGATTCAATTATAATGTAAATGCTACAAGCTGCATGAGATGGTGCATGGCCTCCTTTGTCCTGCGTGTAACTAGGTGACTGAATTACTCTTGTCTGTGCATCTCTTGAGGGTTACATCCCCAAATCTCAGATGCTGCCTTGCCTTGGTTCAGCGTCTAGCAACATAGCAAGCTTTACTCAACCCTGGCCAAGCACTGTTGTGCAAGTTGTGTCTCATTTGTGCTCCCAGGATGCAGTAGTGAACTGTAGCTTAAACAAGATAAAAGCCAAACCACTGCCAAGTTACCACATGCCCTTGGTCTTCTTTCATTATAACTACTAAAATCTTACACAGTAGAATGTCTCTGCATCCACCTAGCTTGTCCTTTGTGTATGTAATGTTTTCTTGTCTTATTATTCAAAATATAAGCAAATTAACCCTAGGCACAAATCTTGCCAACAAATGGACACCATAGATCATGCAACGTAATGTAATTGTGACCTCCTAAGCTTTCCTTGACTTCCATACTAAAGCTTCCTTCAGACTCAGAGGTCTTCAGCAATAGATTGGCTTTGGACTTGCAAAGTCAGGTCATCAGTGTGTCCCTCCCATACACTTTTTGGTATAGCTACTTGATGCAGCAGATTTATATGTCGAAGGGGAAGCAATCAGCTTATTCCAAGTAATTTCTGGGTGAGTGCTAAGGATGAACTGATGTGGTGAAACATTTAAAGCAGACTGATAGCTCTAAACGTGATAATGAGCAAATTTACCACAGAGCTGATCAAATAATGGACAAAAATGTATGAATGTACTATGAATGTCTGTGTGATGGCTTGATTACTCCCTGCCCGAGTCTCTGGGAGTTTGCATATTCACAGATATTCATAGCCTGTCCAGGTGATTTGCTCAAATATGTATTTTGGATTTCCATGTACTCAGCGATTAACATGTGTATCTGTGACACACAGTTTGTACTTTGACTTCAGTTGTGACCCATGGTTAGGCATTTTGAAGTTGGTACACAAAATGTCAGATGTTGCAGCATGCATAATCCATGGACAGCTAATTCTTTACTAGTAATGTTCAGCAAACATTTTCAGATCTGGTGTAATTCGCAGGTTATAGCACTGTTTCCAGAACACAAAACATTCAAGAAAAATCTGGGGAAAATTTAGGGAATATTTGGTGTTTTCATGAAATAGAAAGACTGTTTTTGGTGAATGCTTGGTCTCTTATTGATGATATATAACACCTCTGTAGCAGCTACAGAAAATCCAGCAATGAATAGTCCACATTAAAAAAATTAGCCACTCACATTTAGATTTTTTTGTTTGGATATCCATTAGTCAAAAATCTAAAACCCAAAACCTTTTGGGTGTTCATGTTCTCAGCATTCAGATGAAGGATATTCTTGGTGAAATAACAGAATACTTTTTACAAACAAGTAATTAAAACCCAATTACCAAAAAGCAACTACAAGATGTTTTCAGCTATCTCTATTCACAAGTCTGACCCCAAAATAGCTCTGAAAATGTTGACCAGACTATGTTTTCATCTGTCTTCAATTATGCAAGTCAGCCACTGAAGACAAAAAGAGTCAACACTCTGTAACCAGCGTTCTGCATTCCATTACAGTACTCTGAACTTCTAAAATAAAAAAGTTGTGAGTCATTCCCAAAATCATGAGATGGGCTTAAAATTACAAGATTTCAAAAAACAGATTTGGGGAACTTTAATTCATATGCTCAAGAGGGTTTTTTTCTAGGCTACCACAAGAATAGAAACCATATTTTTTGAGTACTAGGTCAGATTCTTGTAAGAACACTTCTAGAAACCTTCTGCCATGACTCTGGCATTTGTAGTTTGGACAAGTTTAGAGTCAGGGTCCAGAGCAAAGTGCTATTGTGAAAGGAAACCAATAAATCACCTGTAGAGAAACTGTGAGGCACACAGGAAAACGTAAGATTGCCAGGATGAATGCTGGGATTCCCTGTATTGATAGAAAAGCGATACACAGTGCTAAAAACTCTGTGCAAATGTCAAAGAACCAGACACTTCCATTCTTCTTTCTGTATTTAAAAGGACAAAGGAAAACACTCGGTTTTAGTGCAGGGATGACATAAGGGAAAGCCCAAATTAAATAACTGTTTTCTGGAAGTTTACTTATATTGTTCTTCAAATAACATTGTCTTAGTTTGTAGGACATCTGCTTTCTTTCTCCCTCTGCTTAGACTGACTTCTGGGATAATAGGAAGATATCACAAACACTCAATTCACTTGTTTGCAGCAAAGGGCCTTTAAAGAAAACAGCTTTTGGCTATCGTGTTTTTTTCCCAACTTGGATTTGAATGTCTAGCTTTCTAATCCAGAAAGCAGATGTTTTAACAGTGTCTGGGAAATGATTTTTAGCATGTTTTATATGATCTAAACATAATCCAACCAATAGAAACTGCTATTCGATGTTTAACCTTTTCTTTGAGATTCTTTTCTCTAGTAGATTTAGTGCTTAACACAGAACAGCTGGAAACTGTAACATTTTTGGCACAAAAAGACGAAAATGGAAAGTTTTTTCCAGCACAAAACTGTTTGCATGCGTTGTCCTGACAGTGCCACCTGATTCCCTCTGGAAGGATTAAATTTCTCCACATCCATCATATCCAAATAGTGCAGTGTCAGGAGACCGGCAATACCCTTGGTTTGCCCATCCATGACTGACATTCAGTACATTTTTGTCTGAGTAGACCAGGCAGCTGACGTAAAGGTAAATTCCAGACTAACATCTTAAGACACAAGCCCTTTTGTGTACTGACTTTTGCTCTCACTTCTAGACTCTCCATAACCTCATTTGGCATGTAAAACGGTTTCAAGCAGGAGCTTGCATATTGTCACTTTGCTAAAAACAAAACCTGCCCCATAACCTACATGTGTTCAGCTCTTAATAACAAGAATAATTAAAAAATCCAGCAAAAATGCCAGGCTTAATAATAAACATGTCAGGATCCAAAAGTGCATCTTGCAATACTGGATCATATTACAGCTGATGTCAAAGCTAGCACATTGTTAATCTAGTAAAAGTACACTGTAATTTATCAGACCATGTCTGCCTTGCTGGTCCTAATAGTTTATTTAATCATTTTGAAGTACAAAAATAAGGCATGAATTTTAACTGGTATTTAATCAAAGTTAACCAGTGGAAAACAAATCTGGGAGTATTTAAAAAGCATCACCCAGCCTCCTGGCTCAGCCATGGGCCTCAAGAGTCTGTTAAAATAAAAAAGTGTACTGAGTTTTCTGATTGCCAGTATTTATGATTGTGTGTTTCCATGTGTACATTTTATGTTTTCATGCTATCCAGTGAAAAGATTCTATTTTTATTTCAGTGAATGCAAGTAAAAAATTAGTACAGTGATGCCACTTATTTGTTACCTCTGGAAATCACCCATAGGATTTTAGAGGAATGTGTCCACATTCAGGATATGTCTCTCTGGGTGCTTAAAAACAGAAGGCAATAACATTTTGCAGCACTGTTTCACAAGAGAAATGACAGCTTTCAGAATCATAGCTGCCATGTTCTTCTCAAACACTGTACTTGCCAAGCAAAGCCACAAAATACTGTTATTTTCCTAGAGTGTTCAAGGTTAGTTATTGTTATGTGCACTCTAATGTCCTCTTTTAAATTGTATATAAATTACAGTTCATTAAAAGTGTACGGTTTTGTAAGATTTCAATTTGCAGGTACATTGAGAATTTCACAAGTGGCTTAACCCTTCCAAAAATGTTGTTTTTTGAATCTTGAGTCACACTCATTTTGTAGCTAAGGACCCCAAATGGACTACATCAAGTCTGGAAGTGGAATGCAACCTCTAAATTCATATACGCGGTTTTGATAAATAGATTGAAAGGCACTCCTTGTAACTGTGCTAAGCATGTACTCACATGTGGAAGCACAGAAATTACTTGTGAAATTGTAGCTTTTATCACCCATCTGATTTTGGTTGGCTCTTTCATTCAGGTGGTCTTCAATTTTTTATCCTCACAAGGGGTCTCAAGTGTTTTTCTGTAGCTATGAAGGCAGGCAGTGTCTTCATGAAAACAAACACATAAACCAACTTTCTAATGTTTCAAAAATATTTCAAAGTAAAATATAAGCATTCTTAGACATATTTGGCTTTATCCTATATATAACGGTCTACGTTTATTTTCAAGATAAGGAATGGACTTTTTATTTGTGGTGAAACACAGGAACAGGTTGCCCAGAGAGGTGGTAAATGCCCCATCCCTGGAAACATTCAAGGTCAGGTTGGATGAGGCTCTGAGCAACCACCTCTAGTTGAAGATGTCCCTGCTCATTACAGCAGGATTGGATTAGGCGATCTTTAAAGGTCCCTTCCAATCCAAACTATTCTATGATTCTGATGGTATTTTGTGCATAGTATAATTTAGTAAAAAGATTAAGTATTTCATTGTTTTTTCATACCTTTTTGTCACATTTTAGGATCTACATTTTTAATTTGGATGTTTCTTCTCTCTCTGGAGGGTCAGGGTACCTTCAGCACAGATTTAATACGGAATTTCCCTAATGTTCCCTTTTCTTAGAAGCATCTATGGCATGATTAGCTTCTTACTCAACCAATGGTTTCTTAATGAATAAAGCAGACACAGCTCATGTGTAGAAAGGCAGAAGGAACTCGCCATAGTGCTTTGAAGTTTTCAAGTGTTTTTTCCTTACTGATGCAGCTGAGCAGCTGCAGTTTTCTTAGAGATTGTGCAAATGAAATAATTTATTTTTATTGTACATTCCAGCATAATACACCGTGGGATAGATTTGGGCTAAGGTACTTGCCATGTTGAAAGGAAAAACAAATTGTGATGATAATTGCACTTGATTTGTTGAAATATTTCATCCTCAGTACCATGTGTGACAATGCAAGCAGAATGGCTTCACTGTTTCCTAAAGATTCACTGTTTATGTGATCCTCCATTAACTGGAAAAGAGTCCTACCCAGATTTGCAGTCAATGTATTTTTGAATTAAAACCTAGATGTAGTTACTAGCTAGAATAGTAAGAGGCATATGGTCCACTCCTAATGGCCAGCATCACCTCCCTACAAAGGGGCAAAAAAATCCTATATAGTGTTGGTATGGAGGTACAGAACTCGATCTATGTACTGTTGGTATAGATGTACAGAACTTGAAGGAGCATTTCAAACCACCCACAGAAAGATAGCTAATGATGTTAAAATATGTTATTTGCTAATCATCTGTAATGCATGCATGCATGGGACTTTATTAATAATAAAGATCATGCCAACTTCAGTGAAAGGCTGTGAACTAGATGTCTAATTGAGTCAGCTCCAAACAGTGACTTTCAGACACTATTTAATTTCAGTAGGGAACATCAAGCCATATGTAGATGAATTCTTTTCCTTTCACAACCTAAGGGTAACATCAGCCTTATCTTCAAAAGGGGAATTTGCCTTTTGGATTCACTGTAAGAAAAAGGCAGCCTGGTAAGGGGTCCTACCTCATTTATACACAATTTTAATTCATCTTTTGCTGCTCTATTCTCCTTCTCTTTTCTTATCAAGATGTCCAAATTTCAAAATAACAAGCAGCTCATATTGGATATTGCTGAAAGACAATTATTACAAGGTAAAAGTAATTTAATCTGTGCAACTTTGTTAGTAGGGATTAATTGGTGGAGATTCAGCCTAAAAAAAGAGATGTCTGAGTGCAATATTGATGAGGTCATAGGTGCTGTGGAAAAACTAAGCCAAGAATGGCTATTCATTACTTCCCACAATCCCAGACCTGTGAACATAGCAGTTAGCAGATATAAAACAAATCCCTTGCACACTTCTTTACACAGTACATAATTAAGATGACTCCTCTGGCAAAGTGTGTGGTACACTGCACGAGAATACAAAGCCTTTCAGAAAGGAATCGGAAGACCGTGATGGGCCAATGCAGTGCAAGTGCCGATCACGGAGGCTGGGAGGACTGATTGAGAAGAGCATCATCCTGCATGTGCTCTGCTCCTGACCTGCTCCCCTGAGCACTGTAGAGCTAGACACTTCCAATATCTAGCATTATGATCTCTGCAAGAATCACTCAACAACCCGTGAAGAGATTACCACACAGCTAATGTAGTAAGTGCCACTGAGCTCTCTGAATCCAGTCCTGGTAGCTTGCTTCAGCCTGAAGAGATTATGGTAAATGGATATAACCTGGAGACATGCTCACTCTGATTTATTAAATTGTGTTTGACAGTGGTGGGGATGGATCTTTGCATTCCACTGTCTGACTCCACACAATTTACAGCAACCTTTTCTGATATTATCTAAGTGGAGAAAGATTTCCAGTGAGTGAGCTTTGATTATGAAATGCCAGTGCTGAAGTTTGACTTGTGCTTCCCCATGCACGTGCTAGTGTCCAGGTTGGAGGCTGCGTGCATGTAGCGGGAGGCTGGCAGTATGGAGGAGGAGCAAGGACTCATTGCAGTAGTTGTATAAAAACAGATGAGCTCATTAAATAACTCTCTGGAGACAAGATTGCCTACCTTATGCTAGAAACTCTTAGAGGAGTTAGACTGCCAAGAGCACAGGTATTCAGTAGACAGTCTTCAGAGCACCATCATGGTTAAAAGCCCTGGAAATATTTGCATATGTAGCCTTTTAAAATGTTTTTGCTAATTCTTTCTGGTTTTTTTCACACAGTCTCAGTAAGGCAGTTCTCAGACATTATTTGGGACAAATCATAAAAGTTAATGAAAGAGCGGAGGGTGAAAGAACACTAGACTACACTGCAGTAAAAAAATATAAAAATAAAGCAGCTGTTCAAGGAGCTTATTCAGAATAATCAAAATAAAAGGATTTCACATTAAAACTTACTCAATGTCTGAACAGATGACAAATCTCAGATTTTCCTTGTGGGATGTTTGATGGGTGGGTCACCTGCAAAACATTCTGTGACCTGCATTGTGGTGCCATGGTTGACCTGCTAAAAATATTTCTGGTCCTTTCTTTCATAAAGGAATTAGACACAGGAAAAGAGCAGAGAAAGCTGTAAAATATGATCAGAAGTTGGTGTGCAACCCTTAGGATGTTATGATCAAAGTACAGCAATAGTTGCATATGCCATTTCCCTGAGGCCCAGTGTCTATATAATAATCCCTACCATTTTTTACCAGGCAATAACTCACTGTTAACTGAACAGTAAACCTGCAGTGATAATAGTCTGGACCAGAGTTAATGTTGGTCTGTTGAAGGTATGAATCCGCTGTGAGTACTGACTGCTCCACAACATGGACACCAAGACTAATTCCTTGCCACTGGCTTCCACGACACAGCTGGTCTCAGGGTCCTGGGAGAGTTGGACACAAGTCCTCCTGAAGTCAGTCATGAAAGTACCTTAAATGCTATGCTGGTCAGGATTACCTAGATTTGCTCTCATCCACTCTTTGGTCTTTACTATAGGGGAGCATGCCACACAAAGTAGCTATTTCCTGAAATATGATTAAGGGGAAAGTAAATGGAGAGGCAGGAAAATGAAAGCACCTCTTGTTTGGAGAGAGGTGCAGGGAAAGGATGTAGTGCTTCTAATTTAGGGATTGATGACTTCTAGAAATTAGGCACATGCTCACAGTTGAGTGTTCCGTAAGTCAGAATTCAGCATATAAAGAAAGTCCCATAGACAGTCGCAACAGAAAAAGGTGGATGTCTTCAAAGAGAGGTTCAAGAGACCCAGAGGCTGAGCAGGTGAACAGCAGACTACTCCATGGGAAGTGCTCATAGCAGATGGGTGCTTAAATACATGCACACCTCTTAGAAGTCCTACTTCAGCATGCACATTATTCACATAGTCTAGAAGCAGAGACCATACATTGAGGCACAACCTAATTTGGACTTCAGAAATAACATGGCTATTTCTAGTGGGTTCTCCTCCTTTTGTGGTGGCAGAGTGGCGTGAGCAATCGGCCAAGAAGGAAGGTGATGGGCTGCCAGGTCTCTGTAAAGTGCTCTGGATGAAAACCCCACAGTTCTGGCTTACCCAGAAAAGGTGTGCTGCATCGTTTCTGCAGAGGTCATTCCCACCTTCCCTGTCAAAGCTGTACCGTCATGCAGAGAGGAATGCCAGAGTAATGAGGCCACAGAAACAGCCAACAGGAAGGTGCATGCTCCTGTCTCCCAGCTCCTGGGCAAACTCCTTAACCACTGGGCTATTGTGAAAACGGCCCGACCGCAACTGTGGGAATACTTCTCAGCAAGAATGACCAGAGATGTTCTCCTCTGAACCTGACTGTCAGGGATCACCGTGTGCTCCAAGCCAAGGTCCCCCCAGGCACATACGAGAAGGAAGTGCTGCTCTAGTTTGTCATGGCTTTTTTTAAAATGGGAGCAAGGGGATCTGTGCTGAATTCCAGATTTAGGCGTGCTGGGAAAACATGTCCAGCACAGGAAAGTAGGTGATGCCTGCAGAGAAGGAGTCCTAGCACACAGATGGGACTGATGAGCCTAGTTCTGCCAAGGTCTTAGCCCAGGCAGTGAAACAAATGCTGCAGGTGCCAGATGGCATGTAGAGAAGATAGTCCAGGTGCTCCCCAAACAGGTTGCTCCCAGGCTTCCCAAGAGCCAAGTCCTCCAAAATGTCAGATGGTTGTTACGTGTCCACACACAGACACAAAGAGGGCCCCCACTCTGGAAAGCCGTGACAGCCTTCTCTTCCTTCCAGGGGTGTGCAGACCAGGCCTTGAAGGAAAAATAGTTGTAATTTGTCCAAACAACAACATTGTAAACATTCTTTTTGCCAAAAGTAACATTTGGCTATGCGTATAACAAGCTCGTAAATTAAACTTCCCCTGGCAATGCAAAATTATGCGTTACTTACGTCTCTAGATGATCTGACTTCCTACTGAACATGTCAAAGACTAATTAAGTACAAAGGGAGGCCCCAATCTGGCAGGCGCTTACGTGAGGATGACTCCCTTCATTTTAGTGGTGCAAAAATTTGGTGTGAGTGGGGAGCAAGGTAAGGGAAATGCAGGCAGAAGTCTTCCCAAGACAGGGGCCTTACATAGCAGTTGAGGTATTCTGTTTGCAATGGACTTATCTCAGTGTCTTTCTTTTAAGTTTTAAGAAAAATGGTTTTTGCTTTCAGCTTCATTAATGAGACTTCACTTGAGCGAATGTTTTTTGAGCATACCTTACTTCTGGCGCCCGGCCAGCCCTAAAAGCAGTTGCGGTTTCTTCACAGAAACACATATCTTCACAAAAAATAAAACTTTTCAGCTTGTAATTCCCCAGTGGTCGCCTCTCCAGCCAAATCACCCTTGGAAACATATTTTAAACCATTTGAGCAGGGAAAAATATTTGGAACTTTGCCTGTTTTGCTAAGGCTCAGCATCAAATTACACAGACAGAGCTTCTGTTTTTTTAAAAAATATTTTATGTCTATACTATTTTAAAGTACATGGAAAGTAGTATTTTTTAAAATAAAATAAAGCTTACTGGCGCCAGTATTACATCAGTGACTGTAACCATTGTGTGCGTTGTATCCTTGGTAAGGATTTCTCAATCTTAATGCAACTGACTCAAGACACCAGGCTAGATGCAGTAGGAGATGTGAACGCAATTAAGTCCTTCCCTGAGTTCTTTAAGAAAACAACAGCACTATTACTATTTGATTTATGCTTCTCAGGTGATGTATGCCACATCCTTCATCTTTTAATGGAAAGTATGACTGAAAACTGGGATCTAAGCCCAGTTTCATGTTAGAACATTTTTTTTTCATTAGCAAATAAGAACCAGGAACTTGCAACACTTACTAAGATGAATAATCATCAGTTTGGTCTGCAGCTTAGTGAACACAGTTCGAGACAAAGGGGCCAAGTCCTTAACTGGTACAAAATGGCAAAGCTCCAGGACTTAAAGCGACTTCAGGGGAGCTCAGTCAATTTATGCTTGCTGAGGATCTGCCGCAAGACATCTGCCTATGCGTATGTAGGCTGTGTGTATGTGTTTGATAATCGTGTGACATATTGTACTGCAGGGCATTTGATAAAGAAATAACCAAGCAATTTATCACATAAATATGATTGTGTCACCTGCCCATTAATCCGTCTCCCCAATTCAGTCTGGCATTCCTGGCTTTTAAGCTGCTTCAAACAGCACCATTTATATTTTAAAGCCAACCTGCCACAGAACTATTTCCTCCCTTCCCCCACCAAAGAAGTGGAATTTCCTCAGAAATTATTCCTTCGTGAGGTTCCGGACAGGCAAGATTAATTCTGAAAATTATGAAATTGTTCTGGTTTTAAAGCTGTGTGTGTATATTGTCCTAGTCAATGAAACAAGAAGAACTTTAGCAGCTTCCCAGCAGATCAACTCACTGAAATGCAGGGAGTCTGAGATGTTGGGCTTTAAAACAGCAAATTTTTATTCACTGAAGTGATCTTAAATTATTTTAGATATGTTCTAAAAGCACTAGTTTTAATTTTGCTCTTCCTCGTGACAGTCGAGGCACTTTATTTAACAAGCCAAGAGACACAAGGAACAGTCTTCCAAAAATGTTTTTCAAAGTTCCAAATTATTTTAGAAGAGTTTTTATATAACATACATGACAGGAGCAGCAAATCCCAAACTTAGGCTAATGAAACAGAGCCGCAACAGACTGTACATCTCTTCTTCTACATTCTCAAACACCTCTGTCAAAAGATTGTTCAGGCTAGAAAGTCAAGCTCTCAAGAATTAGGAATAAGAAGTTGCAAGAATTCCCAATCTTAATGCCTCTTGTCCAATCTATATTGTATGTAAGTTACCACATAGCCACACAAACCTCCCTCTGACCCATCCGAGCTGTGCTTCACTCAGTAAGGAGGTGGCTATTCTTTATTTCTTTTTAGTCTTCCCATTTCTCACATGGGCCTCCAGTTTATTTGACATGACATACTTAAGCTCCACACTGCATGCACCAGTACTCACTCCCTCTTGGCCGTTTATACGAATATTCTCACCGTGCCTTTGCTTGACCACTTGCAGGTTCAGTGCTCTCTATTCCCACCTTACATCCTGAGAGTGTGAAGTACAAAAAAAGGATTGCCAGACCTGCCAAAAAGTAGTTGCTGGCATTTGATTTTTTGGCATACCTAGAACTTAACCACATACTGCAATCAGCCTCACTCGCTCCTGTGAGCTCTCAGCCATTCTGCACACCTCTCTGCAGAAGTGTTCCCTGGATGGGCAGGAAAATATGTAGCTAATGGCTGTACAAGAAGAGACTGACTCAAATGGTGGTCTGGGAGGAGATGTAGAGATAAAATCCAGTTGCTGAAGAAGCCCTCATCTACCTTAATCAGCAAACTAGCCCTTTTTTTACTGCAACTCCCTACCCAAAGGAGCCAAAGCAAAACCCAAAAGGACAAATTGAGAAAAAAAAATAGCATCCAGTGCCTGCTGGTCTGCTGTGGGCCATGCTCTGCATGAGAAGGACTCCACAGCAAAAGTGGCTGCTTAATTCTGAAGTTTTTGTTGAATTATTTAAAAACAAAACAAATCAGGACAACAACAAAAAAATGTCCAAATACATAAGGACTGTTTTCCCCACCCAACACAAGTAATCAAAGGGCATATTCTGGCATCAGGGCAACATGTCCTCTTCTTTATTTGCCACAAAATTCAGAGGCTTGCGTCAAATTGTAGGATTGAAGAGTCAACTGAAAATGAATTAATTTAAACATGAATAGCATACTTTATTTCCTCTAAAGCCCTTCTAAATTCAACCTAAAGTAGATACCCAGAATGGAAAACTTTCAGCCTGCACAGTTAAAACAATTTGGCAAACTTAATGGCAACCATAACAAGGGGCCTTCAATGGGAAACATACAGAAAATGTAGGTGTAGTTAACACATTTGCCTATGAAATGTGGAACAGGAGATAGACGCTAAGTAGAATGCCAGATTCCAGCTTTGCGTCGAGTGTGATCTGTATCTGTTTAATCAGACCTTATTATTATGGCTTGTCATTCCTTTCCTGCATTCTTTTCACATCCCACACTGACACTTTGCTACAGACAATGTGGAAGGGAAACAATACAACACAACACTTTCTTGAGGAATTTTTTTTAATCTGGTTAAATGATAACGAAAGAGAAAAGAGGGACTGTGAAAGAAAAAGAGCAAAGGCTACAAATGCAGACACTGACATGGCATGTATGGTACATTTATTCTTTAATGACTGTGATGTATACTCAAAGAAATACAACGGCAAAGTATGAGTGGCACAGGTTGTAGCAGTTGAAAGAGAGTACAGAGGGCATGATAGATCTTGGAGTGGTTGGAGAGGAATGAAAAGGAAAGGGGCTGAGGAGCACTGAGGCCAGGGGCTGGGGAAGTGAAGACTGACAAGTTGGACAGAATATAGGTACCAAACTAGAACTAGGTACTAGAACTATGTACCACAAGTAGCCCTACTCCTCTCCACTCCTCCCTTTCTCTCCCATCTTATCTCTGAGAGAACATAAAGTTTTATTGCATTCCTTAATTTGTTTTCAGGAGTCACAAATTATGCTGTGATTTTTATCTGCCAAGTCTGTGCATGGATCTGGAATGCTACAGCAGAGCCCCACTTTATGAGAACTTAAGTCGGCAGCACCTAGGGATTTCAGATAGCATGAGCTCTCCTTCTTTTACATTACTTCTTTGTTCAGGACAAACAGGAGGGTTCAGTATTTGTTCACCACTTTGTTTCCTTCCTGCCAGGCTGAAGAACCCGGTGAGGAATCCTTTCTACAAATTCCTCCACACTCCATCTGCTTCAAGGCAGAGAGAACCTTCGTCCTTCAAGGTCAATTTGTTGCATAGAGTCTCTTTGACAAATACTTCTTTTTCATGGCTTCTTTTCAAACCCAAGTTCAATAAATGCCCAGGAAAAATTGTCATGGTGTGTAAAAAAACTCTCCAGCCCCATTCTTTTTGGCCAAAACACAAACAGCCAACTCATAGCCCACATTTTTAAACTGAGCCTTTCTCCCTGCCACATATTCTCTTGTGTTGCCTAGTCTAGGATTGAAACACAGACATAACAAAGCTTCCATCACCCTCTAGTGATTTTCTCCAAGGTAAGAATGTCTTATCTTTCCTAATTTCCTCCCATGGCTCCCGGTTGTACCTCTGGGTGCCACCCAAAATATCATAGTCTTTCTATAGGCCTGCGTAGGTGTGCACAAAACCTGGAAGTCCTGGAAGCAGAATTCCACTAACCTGTGCTCCTCAGTAACTGCACAAACTGCAGTGTTCCTCCTGAGGAGGAGCTCAAATTTCCAGTGCTTGCAGATGAGGTTTTCTCTCTTCCCTTACACACACATCGCTGCTTCATGAAGCTACACGGTCTCCGTTTTGCTGGGGCCAAGGGTGCACACGTGTTGTTCATGTGGAGCTTGTCTAGGTCACATTTGGCAGCTGTCTTGGTCACCCTAACTACTCTGTACTAGATGATAAGATACTTGTGTAACAATAGGCACAAGGCAACCGTCTCTTCTGCCTTTGTACTCAGCCCTCGGCCATCACATTGTGTATTTGATACCCCTATGTCCTGCTATGGGGCCCCCACATTATCTGGTGTCTTGCCTGGCCAGTTATTACGGACAATGTAGAAGACAGACAACAACTGATAGTTTGGGACAGGGTTCAAACTCACAAATCCCCCCCAGTTTATGACATGCTACAACCCATGTCTTTTTGGATGCCATTGTGTCCAGCCAACACAGATAAAATGCATCATACTGTGATGATAGCAACTGCACCTACACGGTGGTGACCGCACACTTTCAGTTGTGCAAGCCAGCTCCTGTGCCAGCTACCAAGCCACTGTGCACAGTCCACCCTGGTGAGCACAGGGGCAGCTCTCCTGTGGCCATGCAGAAACATATGGCTGCTTCCACTTAAACCCAACACCTCGCTGCCGGTTAGAGGGGAACCAATCTCATGTGGGAAGATGGGCTGCGAGGCTGTTGCTGTGAAGTGTGCATTACCACTCTGTTGCCCTCTTGTCTCATACCCTATCTCATATGGCCTGCCAATGCTTGGAAGGTTACTGAATGCCAACACAGCTTACACCTGCGTCTCTCTGCATTGGATGTTATTCAAGGACTTCGTACTCTTTGCTCCTCCACCTTCTACCTGGTCTTTGTACTCTTTATAAAGACAAAGATGTCCTTTCTCATTGCGCTCCACGAACCGTTTGATGACTGTCAGAGTCCATTAATTATGCTTGTGGCAATATTTCATTTCAAGGATTTCCTGATACTTCAGTTCTCCCCAGATGGCAAGCAGAGGCAGTTCTTCTTTATGTCTCAGAGCAAGTGTAGAAAACATGGTAGAGCGATACAGTGCACAGACGTAAACAGACCGATCTTGAGCAGGACTAGCAGTTAAGCAGGTAGATGGTATCTGTTCACCATGAAAAGAACAGTAGATGCTGGTGCATCCCAGTAAGGATGAAAAATGGAGGACTGTCAAAAGAGCACTCAGAGCAGATGGACAAACACAAGACATCTGCACACTGGCTTAATACTCAGTAAACCAACTGCACTTTTAAAATGGCGGCATAGAATGTGCATTATCTCATCAGCTAATACATGCTAAAATATTGTCGTGTAAATGATGGTCATTTCAAATGAAACGTCCGTCCTCTTCCACCACCTTGTAGGCAAGTCTTTAGCATATGTTTTTCCAAACAGTCATTGGCAGTTCTATATCCCAAGCCTTAGCACTTTTTAAAGGGACAGAAAATTGTTTTGGAAAAGGACCAAACATTAACTGTTAAAATTCAAACAAAGGAGTATGAGTCAGGAAACTAATCTTTTTTTATATATCTGAAATGAGAAATGAAATTTGGTTTGGAAAACATTTTTATTAAAAACTGTAGCTGTCTGTACTCTGAAACACCCTGGAGGTCTAAAGATGATATCAGTATATAAATATTCAGGGCTTCCTGAATATTTCTTTTCAGAAAAGACTTTTTTTTCCCCCTTAGAATTTCTTTGACCTTTAGAAAACAGTCACTATTTATGGCTTGATTTTTTCAAGATGTTCTCCGGTACATAAAGATGGCAGGGAATTCAATTTAAAAGTCAATGCATGAAACACCATATAATAGTCAGAAGATAGCATTGCTTTAGGCAATATTTTATTAAGTGAACAGCCATTCAAAGCATTTTGGAGCATATTATATCCCATTCAAAGGCGTTAACTTCCTCCAGTGCTACAGCAAAAGTATTTTACAAAAGAGATGATATTTGAACTATCCACAGGCATATGGATAAAATGCACAGCGCTCAGCTATAACAGAGATGAGTTGTCTTCTTGCTTTATAGGGGACTGTCAAAAGAACTGATACATAAAAAAGGTCTTCCTGTTTGGTTTTTTTGTTTGCATGTTTTGGTTGTGGGTTTTGTTTTTTTTTTCTTTAAAGGGAACAAGACTTTCATGAGGTCCCATAGAACAGCTGCGAAAACATCTTCAGTCTGTCATTTGGAATTCCTGAAGGTAACTTGTGGATTTGAGGCTAATGAAACATTGCAAAATAGCACTCACCATGGTGTAAAATACCCCTAGTGGTTTATTAGCCTCTTACGGGACAAAAAATGAAAGGTGCCCTAAGCATGTTATTCTGTTATAATTAAATAAAGCACAAAGTTAGAAAGAAACAATGTCAGGACAGAACCAAACATAGGAAGGTTTCCCTGTGACCTCAAAAGTGGATTACGGACCATTTGTGACATTACAAAGCTATCACTGGAGACCTGGAGTCCAATTAAGGATTCTCACTGATGAAAATTAGTATACTTTCTCATACTTTTCAACAAAGAAAGATTAAAATTTGGTCACCAAAAATTTATTTCACCTGACCTTATCCAGCACAAGAATTTGTTCCTGAAACAGGACTAGCTCATTCCACAGTGAAGCCATCTGATAAGAGTAGCGGTGGGTAATACATTACTTCGGGTTGAGAGCAAGGAAGGGGCACTGAAAGAACTGTTCTTTCCAAGGTTCAGAAAACACAGTATGCATTATATATCATACAGTCTTTTTGATATTTCTGTTTTTGTACCTTTACAAGACAAGATTTAGTAAAGTACAGGAAATTACCCTATTTCTAAATGAATGACCTTGTATGCTACCTCTTAGATGAATAAAGAGAGAAGCTGTTTCCTCCTAAACAAGACTGCAGTTCAATAACTTGACTTCGGGGGTGGGGGGGGGGGGGGGGGGGAACGACACGGACGGAATTTATACATTTTTATTTTTGTCAAATACAAAGCAGTTTTAACAATTTTCATTCACTGAATTTAGCTCTGTTTTATGTGTTCTGATAAAAAATTATATGGCAGTGCTACACATAGGGAGAACAACCAAGAAAACTTGCAGAACCATGACAAATGGCTCAATTCAATATTGACTCAAATAGCATGGCAATGGCTGATGCAATTGGTATCAAAGTTTCTAACAGCCATGACACAATCGCAATTGGGTTTTCACCATGTTGCCAGAGACAAGCTTCCCCCTTCTCACTGTTTCCAGGGCATGTCCCTGGAACATGGGCATGAACAAAGCCCATTTCCATCAGATTTACTTAGGGACAAAGACCTGTTCCCTGCATAAAAATCTTTCCTGACATAGATGGGCTGTATAGACAGACAGTCCTTTTCAACCTCAAATCTGCCCGGTTTTAAGCATTTAAGTTGGAGTTCTGGGAAGAGGATACACAGGGCTTTTTCTACCTATTTGTACAGGGGTGATTTTCATTCACAATGACCCTAATTGCCTACTTGTTTCAAAAGACATGTAACTTGTATTCTTCCTGTGCCTTTTCAGGTATGCAATCTGAGGACATTATCTTATTTATTACATAGCTGTACCTATCCAATGGAAATTCTCACATCTAGGGACATCCTGCAGATGTGAACACTATTGGGATTGCACTGAATCTAAAAGGCCAAAAGTGGAGAAAAATGATGATGCTTTTCACCTGTGATCAGGACATTTTCCCTACAACATTCATGTTTTCTCAAGAAAACCCCTGTTTCTCTTTTGCTAAGTTATCACATCAAAACATGTAAAAGATAAAAGTATTTTATTCCTTGTTAAATGGTCCAGCACAGTAAATGCTAACATGCTAAGGATGACAGTGATTGATCAATATATGTTAATTACTTATTCAAAAACAAGGGAGAAGACAGGACAAACAAGATGAGTTGTCTTGTCCCTGTTATCTCTACTGTTTCTCCTCCACTTTCTTTCCTTACTACCTTCATCAATTTTTTATTATTAAGGAACAGCTGTCTTGCCACCTCTTGCCCAGATCTTCAACGTATTCTACTAGTTCTAGTCCTCAGTTTCAAGGTTGGTTGCAAACTGGGCCTGGTTTGACTGAAAGGGAAAGTTTGCACCAGTCACACACTACTGTCTCAGGCTGGATGAACTCTGTCTGCCTAATTCCGAATCCCCTTGAACATCAAAGGTCTAACTCACACTTCAGGGTTAGCAGGGTCACATTCCACCTAAAAGAAGACTAATACTGCCCGAACTGTTCACAACAAGCTTCTTGTTTGACAGTTTTTGCCCCATTTTCTGTTCTCAAATTATGTGCAAGCAAAATTGTATTTTGTCACATTCTTTAATAATTCACTAGACACTTTATGTGAATTCATTCAAAGAATGGCTTGCTCTGAGCTATTTGCTCTGAGCTGCAGCTGTGAGCGTTGAATGTTTGTAGTGTGCTACTCAGGCTGCCATTTTCCACCTGGTGGTAACTCCTGATCTCTGGAAGGTTCCCAAATCGACAGAAAGATTTCAAGATGGCCACCCAAATGATCCTAATGTGCAGCCTCACAGTTTCGGTATGAGTTTTACAATGCTTTGCCTTTACAAATAACTTTGTGAAAGGAAATTCAGTTAAGAAAGTTGGCAAAAGGCAACTGGAGAGGATGTCAATAAATATGGTCAAAAGGAGGACCTATTCTCTGCTGTTTTTTCCTAAATGTAANGGTGGGGAAGAAAAAGCAATGAAGAAGGGGCCCAAGAGAGAAAACTGTAAGGGAAAAAATGGGGGCATAGGAAAAATAAGGATAAAGATGTTACCACAAGGGGACAACCATTCCGCAATGGAATAAAGAATGGTTGAAAAATGTAAAAGACACCAGTACTATCCATGTGCATATATGATACTTTGATCTCACCTTGAGGAAACTCACTACCTTTCAGCAAGTGTCAGTTTATCCACATCAGAACACACTGCTAAGCTTTTCAGTGTATAAGAATTCACTCCAGTTGAGGAGGAATAACATGCTGGAAGTCATAATGCCCAGATAACCCAAAGGAAGCAAGCAGTTAATGGCACCACTTTTCTGTCAAAAAATTACTTCTGGAGCAGTTACATAACTCAGGTTAAAAATGAGTATGAAATAGGCATATCCTTTGAAAACAGGGTATTATAAAAAGCTTTCAAGCAGGACTAGCTTTGCAATCCCAAAGGATGTACCACGGGTGTATTGCAAAACCTCATCTCTATAGCCTCTTCCCACTGGTATGAAACAAATATAATGAAATCAAGTGTTCCATGAACTTCACGCAGACCGTTGCTGGAACAAATCCAACTTGGATGTTAAGAAAGAGGCAAGCAGAGAATAGAGAACTTTCTCTCTTTTACAGCTAAATGTGAGAACAAAATGCCAAATGTGGAAGGCAAGGACAGGGTATAAATTTGTAAGGCTATTTTTCTCCTAAGACACAAACCTTAATTTAGGAATATCCTTTCCACTATTTCTAAGCCTTTCTATTACAATTTGTAGGCCATAAGCACAAGCAGGCTATGCAGAATAGGGTAAAGACTGTGAAAAAAAGGAAGAAACAGGTGCTAAACAGATTTGTAGCGTGAATATATAAAACCAAGGGAAGAACAGAATGAAGCAAATGTAAATGCTATTGACTGGGTTTTACAAAAATATTTGTGATGTTGGTCTACTAAATCATAACCTTAGTCTGCTTTAGCTCTACGTAAGGTCTGAATGCTAACACATCAGATAAAAGCAACTAGACAAACAGCAGTTTCACCTGCAGCATAGTGAACTGAATTGGCGTCGGTATAATGAATAACTAATTATCCAATAATTACTCTAATAATTTATCTTATGAATACCACAGGGATTAACATTGATAGAAAAGGACCTGGGTGGGAAAAATAGCTACACAGGATGGTATTTAAAAGCAGTAAAAATTTGCATCAGTTTTAAGAGATGTTTCCAAACAAAGACATCTATTGAAAGAAAGTAGTAGAAACCCCTTAACTTATCACTAAGGACATTTATAAATATGCCAAGATAAACCACTGGAAAATTTAACACAATGACTAATCTCACTCTGACTCCATAATCTTGCAATAGGGATGGAGAATGTTCCAAAACCTCTTTTCCATGTCTAATGTCTAATATCTGTAAGCCTCTGGACATGTTTGGGCTATCCAGCCACGGATATTAGATCTGGCTCCAGAAAGCAGCATGATGCCAGTGTACAGCTCCGTTCCCAGAGTTTGGGAAATCTCCAGAGCACCGCTGTTGCTAACCACTTTCCCAAAAGTGCCAACGTTAGTCTCATCTTTATAGTATCCCTAATCTGATCCATCCCTTTTGGGGAACTTTGAATATAGCAGTCGCCTCAGGCAAGCAGAAAGACGACAGCACAGCTCACCTCCATGGTACACACGGAGAATGATTACTGTTTATTACGAAGAACAAAATACTCATTTGCAACACGTCTGAGAACAGCTGATGGCTTAGTGTATTTTGATATATCAAAGGTCTGCACGTAATATTTCACCTGAAAAGAAAACCACAGTTATTATGCAGTGTTGTTACTGAGATCTCTCAGCTCAATATTTTAATGTTTATTATTGGCACAGTGACAAGTTTGTGACTAGCTGTGTTTCTCCATCATTTCTGAAGCCCTTAATTTTTGTCAGCTGCAGAAAGGAGATACATTTTCAAAGCTGTTTGTGACTGTGAATGATTCGTTTTTGAATGTCAGACTAGAAACTCTGATTTTCAAAGGTTAGGTGCTCAACATTTTCTGAAAATCAGGCTGTCTGGAAATGTCTCAGACTGTGCCCCTAATATGGAAGTTACCGAATCATTCATCACTTTTGCAAATTAAATTTCTAAGACAGAAAGACATTTTTCTTTCATCCCGGCATTCAGATACCACCGCTAAGGGCATAGTAGAGGAATGGAACGGAACTCTACTAAGTGCTTTGACATCTTTTAATTTTAGGTGAAGTGTAGGAAGAAAGATGCATGTACCTGCATGAACGTAGCTGCTGTTCGTGTAATAAAATTTGATAATTATCCAAACTATCTCCCTCCATATAAAAATCCATCTTAATTCATTCTTCTCTGGTATTTCAAGCAAATGAACAAAAGGGAGTTTTGTATTGTATGCTGACCATACCAAAAGTGCACTGATTAACTAAAACTGCCTTTGAAAAGACCTAGTTAAATCAGAGCAAATCCTTGCCCAAGCACACTTAAATTAGTTTATTTATTGAGTAACACCGATTTATTTGAATTTGGTAATCTGGATCAGGACTCAAATATTTGCATGCCTAGTTCATGTTTAGCATACTATTTAGTCTATACACATTTTGTTTTAGTACAATGAAAGAATGAAACTCTTCTAAGAAGGTGTAATAAACAAGTCCGACACTTTTTTATAGCAGGTCAACTCAATAAAGACATCACCATTTCTTGATGATATGAAGACAGCTGTGCTTGAAGGCACTTATTGAAACACACCCAAAATCAGTTTGCTAACTAACTCCAAATTTATGTGGAATTAGATTTTTATTACTTTAAACAAATTGTTTTGAAATATGGTTTTATTTTAACCACAGCTACTTTTGTGTGTAAACAAGGCCTTAGGGAACTACCATCACAGGTTACCTGCTAAATTGAACAGATTGGGGATATGCTTTCGAATGACATGTTTCACTGCTGCCATCTTCAAATTCTAACACAGAAACTGAATTTGGATGTAGAAGGAGAACACATTAGGTATTACCCTTCCAGAGTACACGTTACATTTGTGTTGCTGTAATCTGAAACCACAAAAAAGAAACTGCTACTCATATTTTTGTTCCTATATAGAATGGAAGTCTGCTTACCCCAGATGCTACTCATTTCTTCATGCTTCTTATATAGGAAAATTTCCTATTTCTTGCAAACTTGTATTGTATGAATTTCAAAGAAGTACATGCAGAAAACAAAACACAAATCTATTAGCTACTTCAAGGAATATCTGGTTGCAAATGTTTGAAAAATCTGAAAATAAAAAAAATTGACCAACCAAAACCAGCTAGCAAACAAAAAACATCTAACTGCTTTTGTGTGTGTGTATGTTGAGATGCCCAACAAAGAACTCTTCTAATACTGTGATGGCTGAAATTGGTTTGACAGAGTGACAGCATCTGTGGTTTACATTCATCTTTGTAGAACATGGTTATTTAAAACCTTTATCTAACTGACTTAACAGGTGACCAGAAATGTGTTGCCTTCAGAATCACTTTTGCCTTTGTTAGGGCCAAAAAAGGGTTGGAGTCCTACTCTGTTCTTAGATTTGTTTTAACAGCATGTGTGGTCTAGTTTGTAGTTTAGATTGGAACAGAGTTCAAAAAAGCAGAAGTCCAGCAAAGTATTGTGCAATATTTCCATGTTTACTGTACTGGATGCACTGGGCAAATACTCTCAATGATACTTACTAGTTCATATATAAATAACAATCTCCAACTTTACAAGGATGCTACTCAATTTTTAAGTAAATATAAGAAAGATGGGGACAGCCTTTTTAGCAGGGCTTGTTACGACAAGACAAGGGGTAATGGCTTTAAACTAAAAAAGGACAGATTTAGACTACATATAAGGAAGACATTTTTTACAGTGCGGGTGGTGAAACACAGGAACAGGTTGCCCAAAGAGGTGGTAGATACCCCATCTGTGGAAACATTCAAGGTCAGGTTGGACGGGGCTCTGAGCAATCTCCTCTAGTTGAAGATGTCCCTGCTCATTACAGGGGGGTTGGACTAGATGACCTTTAAAGGTCCCTTCCCACCCAAACCATCCTATGATTCTATGATTTTGCGTTAACTGTTACGGTGCTGTACTGGCAGGATCCAAGTCATCAATATTCCAAAATTACTAATGATATCCTGCCTCCAACTCTTCCAATCGGGCCCACTCCACATTCACTTCATATGTCCATCCTCTTCATGTAATAAAACTGTCTGCACTTCTTTTTATTCTCTGCTCCCATAACACGTCAGAGATTGAAGGACAGTCAGTTGATTATGGATTGAGTCACTCCAATTCCATCCAGCATACATGTTAGTTCATTCTCAGGAGGTCTTCTGGGAGGCAACCAGGGACCACCTCCACACATAGCACACTCCACAGTCAACACAGCTGATCCTGTGCAGTCCTCCTGGTATGCTACACCAGCATGCTTTGCTCTCCCACACATTCCCAAATCACACCCCATAATATGCAACACATAGTCTCAAGAACCACACCGCAAACTGTCAGTCTGCAGCACGAGTTGGAGGGAAAAAAGCTATAAAGTATTGTAGGGTGTCAACAGGAGCCCCAGACTGATTGGTGTGCAAGCAGACATGTGCAATCTTTTCCAGAAGGGATCAATTCTAGATTATATATAGGTGAATCAATTCAAAATAATTGGCTTGAAGGCCAGGTGTTGAACGCCCTCAATAATGTTCACAAGACTTTACACTAGCAAAGATAACCTTAAAAATGTATAGCCAGCAAAACAATGTCCAATAGATCCCAGCACATCAAGTGCAGTAGTCTCATCAGCTACAAGCTTCAACTCAGTGGGGTGACTGTCAATCAATACAATTACTTACTATCCTCACTGTTCATAATTTTTTTTTCTGACTAAAGCAAGAGAGAGAAGGGATGCTCACACTTGGAAAGCCCTGCACATTCTAGTGAATAAATTACTATTTTGGGGAGTATTCACACCTAGTTTAGGTGGCTAACTTAGGACACCAATCTTCCAAACAGCTCTGCACAGTCAATAAAAGGATAAACTACCCCAGATGTGGACCAAAAAATTCATTTAGATGCCTTCCCTTGCCCTTACTTCTCCCTTGAAACAGACACCACTTGGGAAAGCATTACATTCATTCCCAGCCCCCCACCCCCAGTCTGGTAAGTCACAAGTTTTTTCTTTTGTAATATTAGAGTGCAGAAGTTATTATTTATGGGTCTCTGAGGGTACATCAAATCCAAGAACTCAGCAGTATGCACATGTCCATATTCAGTCATCTTCACAGGCTACTGTGAGTGACACCTTACTGGGCCATTTCTACTGGATGAATGTTGGTGTATCAGTAGGGTTTTTACTGCCTCGCTTGATTCCCATGCACCATAATGCCAAGGTTCTGAGAACTCCTGACAGTTTGGTAAAGAGGATACCTTTCACTGACAGGTGAAATCCTCTCTTAGTAGAGAATTCAGTCCCTTCTTCAAGACAAAAAAGTGCCCTCTCACTGTGTGTATCCATCAGGCACATACTAAGATATTACTGGATGCACAAACTGAAATTTTATCAGCTAATTAATTCACAGGACTCCTGCCAGACACTTTTAATCACAGTTGTAAATCTCTTGAAATGTAGAAAAAGCAATATAATCCAATAAAAGAAATGCGCTTAGAAATCATTTGAGAGGAATTAACCACGTGTATAGGTCATGTATTTTTAACTGCACCTGAATGCGAACTGCTAAATTTTAAAGTCAACAGTTTTTGTGTCTATCTGATTTTCTTATCTTATATTTCTAAACACTCTCAGTGTAAAACAGGTCAGAGAAAGAATTAAAGAAAACATGAGTTGGAAAGGAGATCCATTAGGCAAAGGTGTCAAATAAAAAGGAAAAGACACCAGAATTAAACAAAAAGGTGCCCAGGAGTCTCTCCAATAAATCCAGATCAGATGCATACTGGCTTTTCTGGCTGCCAAAATGACCTCTAGTGATGGAAGACTGCTACTCTGTAATAACTTGGAGAACAGATGGAGACAACAGAATGAATTGCTAAGACAGGAAAGGATGATGAACAGAAAATGTAGTGAACGTGGGAACTGAGAAAGCTATCAGATCTTACTTTACTGTCCAGTCATGGGATATATTTTCCTATATGTTCCTTTGTGAAAAAGAGCGATAATTTGCCTCCCTCATTAATTCTAGAGCTACTCTGAAAACTGAAAAACTGAATTGGACTATACCAGTTCTGTTGTTTGAAAACCTGCATTGAAGAAGAGGGGCCAGAGACT
Source organism: Chionis minor (assembly GCA_013398295.1). NCBI lineage: Eukaryota > Metazoa > Chordata > Aves > Charadriiformes > Chionidae > Chionis > Chionis minor. The sequence continues at coordinate 204,738 of VZSF01008153.1, read as the reverse complement.
TATTTTCCCAGGGTTAGTTCCACACACGAAAAGATTTCCTTCCTCCAAGAAAGTACCATGAGCCCCAAAGTCCTTACCCAAAATGGCATTTATAAATACAGACAGAATCCAAATACTCATTAAATAAAGACAGACTAGTATGTTTTTAAACCACTTTAAGAAGCTAATTTATTGACAAAGGACATATAGTCCTGGATGTAGATGATCATATTCTACATGGCTAAAAGGTATGGAAAGTGAAGAGTCCAGCAATTTTGGTATCTGCTACAGGCCACCCGATTGACAAAGCCTTCTTACTCCAGCTACAGGAGGCATCCCGCTTACAGGCTCTTGTCCTGCTGGGGGACTTCAACCACCCCAACATCTATTGGAAAAGTAGCACAGTGAGCTGTAGGGAATTCAGGAGACTCCTGGAGTGCATTGAGGATAACTTCTTAAGCCAAGTAACAGACAGCCCCACCAGAGGGGATGTGATATTGGACCTCTTGGTCACTAACACAAGTGAGATAATTGGTGGCATCCAGACTGGAGGCAGCCTGGGCTGCAGTGATCATAAACTGGAGGGGTTCACAGTCCTGGGGGGTGTGGGTCAGACAAAGAGTAAAGTCTGGACTCCGCATTTTAGGAAAGCAAACTTCCAGCTCTTCAATTAATTAGTCAATAGGACCCCCTGGCAAACTGCCCTCAGGGACAAGGGAGCAGAACAGAGCTGGCAGATCTTTAAGGATGCTTCCCACACAGGGCAAGAGCTCTCGATCCCCAGGTGTAAGAAATCAGGAAAGGACAGCAAGAGACCCACATGGCTGAGTTGAGACCTGCTGGTCAGACTAAAGGGCAAGAAAGAGACGCACAGGCAGTGGAAGCAGGGACAGGGAAGAGCATAGGGATGCTGTCTGGTTGTGTAGGGATGGGGTCAGGAAGGCCAAGGCGCAGCTGGAGCTGAACTTGACAAGTGACTCAAAGAATAATATGAAGGGCTTCTACAGGTATGTCAGCCAGAAAAGGAAGGTCAAACAAAGCATTTCTCCCTCCCACCCCCCCACCCTTGACGAGCAAGCCTGGCAAACTGGTAACAAGGGACAAGGAGACGGCTGAGGTACTCAACAACTCTTCTGCCTCAGTCAGGCCTGGCAGCCTCTCTTCCCACACCTCTCAAGGGGATGGACCACAAGACAGGGACTGGGGGAAGCAAAGTCCCTCCCACTATAAGAGCAGGTCTGGTCTGTGACCACCTGAGCAATCTGAACATAGAGATGTCCATGGGACCTGATGAGATGCATCACAGAGTCCTGAGGGAATTTGTTGATGTAGTTGCCAGCCCACTCTCCCTGATATTTGAAAAGTCATGGCAGTCAGGTGAAGTCCCCAGTGGCTGGAAAAAGGGAAACATTGCACCCACTTTTAAAAAGGGTAGAAAGGACTCTGACAACTACCGAACTGTCAGCCTCACCTTTGTGCCTAGCTATATCATAGAACAGATCCTCCTAGAAGCTATGCTAAGGCACATGGAGGATGGGGAGGTGATTTGAGACAGCCAGCACGGCTTCACCAAAGGCAAATCCTGCCTGGCCAACCTAGTGGCCTCCTATGACGGAGTGACTTCATCAGTGGACAAAGGAAGAGCTGGATGGATGTCATCTATCTGGACTTCTGTAAGGCCTTTGACATGGTCCCCCACAACATCCTTCTCTCTAAATTGGAGACATACGGATTTGATGGGTGGACTGCTTGATGGATGAGGAACTGGTCGCATCTAGATGGTAGTGGTCAATGGCTCAATGTCCAGATCAGTGAGAAGTGGTGTCCCTCAGAGGCCCATATTGGGACCAGGACTGTTCAGTATCTTCAGCAATGACATAGACAATGGGATCGACTGCATCCTCAGCAAGTTTGCAGGCAACACCAAGCTAAGTGGTGTGGTTCATATGCCTGGGAGACAGGATGCCATCCAGAGGGCTCAAGAAGTGGGCCTCTGGGGACCTCATGAGGTTTAACAAGGCCAAGTGCAGGGTCCTGCACCTGGGTTGGGGCAACTCCCAGTATCAGTAAAGGCTGAGCGATGAAGGGATTGAGAACAGCCCTGCCGAGAAGGACTTGGGGTACCGGCAGATGAAAAGCTGAACATGAGCTGGCAGTGTTCTGCGCTCATAGCCCAGAAAGCCAACCACATCCTGGGCTGCATCAAAAGAAGCATGGCCAGGAGGTTGCAGGAGGTGATTCTGCCCCTCTACTCATCTCTTGTGAGACCCCACCTAGAGTACTGTGTCCAGCCCCGGAGCCCTCAGCACAGCACCTGCTAGAGTGGGTCCAGAGGAGAGCCACAAAAATGATCAGAGAGCCGGAGCTCCTCTCCTATGAAACCGGGGTGAGAGTTGCAGTTATTCAGCTTGGAGAAGAGAAGGCTCCAGGCAGACCTCATTGCAGCCTTTCAGTATTTAAAAGGGGCCTACAGGAAAGATGGGAACAAACTTTTTAGCAGGGCCTGTTACGACAGGACAAGGGGTAATGGCTTTAAACTAAAAAAGGACAGATTTAGACTACATATAAGGAAGACATTTTTTACAGTGCGGGTGGTGAAACACAGGAACAGGTTGCCCAGAGAGGTGGTAGATGCCCCATCTGTGGAAACATTCAAGGTCAGGTTGGACGGGGCTCTGAGCAATCTCCTCTAGTTGAAGATGTCCCTGCTCATTACAGGGGGGTTGGACTACATGACCTTTAAAGGTCTGTTCCAACACAAACTATTCTATGATTCTATGATTTTCTGTTATGATTTTTGTCAGTTGTATGATACCAAAGATAATTCCAAATTCCAAACTTCAGTGTCAACATTTACATTATTATTATTACTGTATGAGACTTTCCTTTCTGGGTCAGAGAAAAAAGGAGAGTTTACCATCTTCGGACGCAGGGGCAGGCAACTCAAGAAGAGTATAGGGACCTAGTAACGTCATGTAGAAAGAACACCAGAAAGGCAAAAGAACAGCTAGAACTTAATCTGGCCACTGTTGTAAAAGATAATAAAAAATGATTTCACAAATATATTAACAACAAAAAGAGAACCAGGGGGAATCTCCACCCTTTACTGGATGTGGAGGTGAAGATTGTCAGCAAGGATGAGGAGAAGGCTGAGGTACTTAATGCCTTCTTCACCTCAGTCTTCAAAAGCAAACCCAGTTATCGTCAGGGTATTCAGCCCCCTGAGCTGGAAGACAGGGATGGAGAGCAGAATAAACATCCCATAATCCAGGAGGAAGCAGCTAGTGACCTGCTAAACCAACTGAATAGTCACAAGTCTATGGGGCCAGATGGGATCCACCCAAGAGTGCTGAGGGAGCTGGTGGAGGAGCTTGCCAAGCCACTCTCCATCATTTATCAGCGGTCCTGGTCAATGGGGGAGGTCCCAGATGACTGGAGGCTTGCCAATGCCCCTACAAGAAGGGCCAGAAGGAGGATCCAGGCAACTACAGACCTGTCAGCCTGACCTTGGTACCAGGAAAGGTCATGGAACAATTCATCCTGAGTGCACTCACGTGGCATGTGAAGGACAACCAGGGGATCAGGCCCAGCAAACATGGGTTCATGGAAGGCAGGTCCTGCTTGACTAACCTGACCTCTTTTTATGATCAGGTGACTACCTGGTGGATAGGGGAAAGGCTGTGGATGTTGTCTGTTTGGACTTCAGTAAGGCCTTTGACACAGTCTCCTACAGCATTCTGCTAGAGAAGCTGGCAGCCCATGGCTTAGACGGGTGTACTCTTCATTGGGTTAAAAAACAGCTGTGTGGCCAAGCCCAGAGAGTGGTGGTGAATGGCGCTAAATCCAGTTGGCGTCAGGTCTCAAGCGGTGTGCCTCAGGGCTCAGTTTTTGGGACGGTCTTGTTTAATACCTTTATTGATGATCTGGATGAGGGGATTGAGTGCACCCTCAGTAAGTTTGCAGACAACACCAAATGAAGCGGGAGTGTTGATCTGCCTGAGGGTAGGAAGGCTCTGCAGAGAGATCTGGACAGGCTGGATCGATGGGCTGAGGCCAATGGGATGAGGTTTAACAAGGCCAAGTGCCGGGTCCTGCACTTGGGTCACAACAACCCCAGGCAGTGCTGCAGGCTTGGGGAGGAGTGGCCGGAAAGCTGCCTGGCAGAAAAGGGTCGAGTGGGGGGTCCTGGTGGACAGTTGGCTGGACATGAGCCAGCAGTGTGCCCAGGTGGCCAAGAAGGCCAATGGCATCTTGGCCTGTATCAAGAATGGTGTGACCAGCAGGAGCAGGGAAGTGATTGTGCCCCTGTACTCAGCACTGGTGAGGCCGCAGCTTGAGCACTGTGTTCAGTTTTGGGCACCGCAGTATTGGAGAGACATTGAGGTGCTGGAGCGTGTCCAGAGAAGGGCAATGACGCTGGTGAGGGGTCTGGAGAAAAAGTCTTATGAGGAGCGGCCAAGGGAATTGGGATTGTTTAGCCTGGAGAAAAGGAGACTGAGAGGAGACTTTATCACTCTCTAGAACTACCTGAAAGGAGGCTGTAGCAAGGTGGGAGTCAGTCTCTTCTCCCAAGTAACAAGCGATAGGACAAGAGGAAATGGCCTCAAGTTGTGCCAGGGGAGGTTTAGATTGGATATTAGGAAAAACTTCTTCACGGAAAGGGTTGTCATGGTTTAGGGGTGGTTTTGGCAGTGTTAGGTTTATGGTTGGTCTCGATGATCTCAAATGTCTCTTCCAACCTAAGTGATTCTCTGATCCTGTGATTCTGTGAAGTTAAAAATCCAGAATTTAGATTGCCTTCTTATGTTTATATTTAGTANTCAACAACAGGCTGGACCAATGGCAAGTGGCGAAGCAGGGAAAGGGGGCCGAGCGAAGGGAGAAAAAAGTGGAGAAAAGGAGAAAGAGAGCGAGAGAGCACAGGCTGGGGGGATGTGTAAAAGAAGAAGCGTTGCNATTTAGATTGCCTTCTTATGTTTATATTTAGTATGTTTCTTTAACTGGAAGGTGTATGTGAAAATCTTTGCCTTTGAACGATGCAATGCTTCGTGCCATGCCCTTCCTTTCAGACAAGCAGGCAAAACCAACACTGCACCCAGGCAGGGAAGCCTGTCAGCACTAATGGGACCATTCACTGGTCCTCCCCCTGCTCAGGCGGCATCGCAGCAGCCCCTTCCCAGCCAGGCAAGGATGCACGGCCGGCAGCGAAGGCTCCTCTACTCCCCCTCCTGGGAGGTCCGAAGTTCAGCTGCTGCCGTTGCTCAAAAAAGCAAACGGCCTGCTTTCTGCTCCAGAAACGAAGGACGGGAGACCTGGATGGATTTTGCAGATGAAGGCGGGAGCTCGGAGGGGGAAGAACTCATCCCCCATCTGTCCGCAGAAGGCAGCCCCGCTGGGACAGATAGGCAGCCATTCCTGCTCTCCCTTGTTGGGGAAGCTCAGGAGGCCTCTGTCCCACACCAAGGCGCAATCCTACCCCATTGCAATCCCCTCTCTCAGATTCTCTACGCCTCAAACATCCCAGCACCCAGGCCCCCTCCCCTCCAGCTGCACCAACGTGGATGGGTTTCCCTAGCAATCAGGCAGTGCAGCAGCACGCTGTACAGCGTCTGCAGTGCCATCTCCAATTTACCCACCCCAAACTAGCCAACTTGCACCAGTAGTGGTGTGACCACCAGTGGATAGGGTGCAAAGCAATGCACGAACGAGCCCAGTGTAGACAGCAATGTGTATTTACTGCACCCTCCCTGGACAGCATCTGGCATTTTTAATAACGCTGCTAAACAAGGATTAAAAGAAACGTCTCTAAAGTAGGTGGATGAAGGCAGGGTTTCTGAATGCAGTTTTCACGGATTTAAAAACACAAGCAGCCATAATTTTTGCACCAGGAGAGGCAAAACTGGGCTGAAGGAGAAACACAAGCAGCCTGTAAAACTGATGACAATGGAGCAAATCCTTACGAATGCTTCTCAACACATCAATCATACTGTCCCCCAGCCACACCACACCGTCATTCCACCTTCCATGCACTTTCAGACAGACATCAGTCCACACCGCATAAGATCCCAAGATCCTCGACTTTCTGGAAAATAGATTTAGTCCTAATTTTTGTGACAGATGGAGTTGATAGTCTCAGGATGAAAAAAGCGCCAGTTTTGACAGGCAGCAGATACCGATGCCCCTTGTGGTTGCAGACGATTTTGCTCTGGAATTAAGGTAGCACCGAAACGAAAGGCAATGGGTAAATGCACCACTACACATTTTGTTATGCTCCTCTCGCCGTGCCTGAATGTTTGTATTTTTGTGTCTATTTCCTTACAAGCAAAGCAAAGCGAACGGAGAGTGTACCGGGAAAGCAGGACATCAGCAAGGTATTTTGCTTTCAAGGAAAACACATTTCATCTCTTAAGTAACAGATTTTAATCAACTTTTGAGTAGTTGGCAGATCTTCATAAAGTATCAGAGAACTATACTGAGATCTTCTGTATTTCTGTCAACAGGCATCCTCGGAGGTCAGAGTTAAACCCGTGCACAAAAACTTCAGACAAGAAGCTGAGCGGAATGAGTTTAAAATCGGTAGGGGATGCGCTAAGTGGAAAGAAAGTTAACAATACTGCAGGCACAGCAAAGCAGTACTTACATCGTCGCAGCGCACCACTAATAACCTTAGCTTTGCTCTCCCTCAGCGTACTAGCACGCTTGAAACCCGGAGCTCTCTTTAGATTTCAGCGAGAGCAAAGTCGGTCCCTTTTTGAGCCCGATCCTCCCCGCCTTTCGGGGAGCAGCGGAAGTTTGGGTACACACTTGGCTCACGCTCTACACCTGTTTTTTTGCCCTGGTGTAAGGAGCACGACCGGTTCGAGAGCGGCACCTCCGCAAAAGCGGCACGCAGATCCACGCCGCCCGCCCCTTCGCCTCGGCGGGGCGGCACTCCGCTACCGGGGAGAGCCGGGGAGACCCGCCGCCGCCGCCNNNNAAAAAGTTTCAACAACAGGCTGGACCAATGGCAAGTGGCGAAGCAGGGAAAGGGGGCCGAGCGAAGGGAGAAAAAAGTGGAGAAAAGGAGAAAGAGAGCGAGAGAGCACAGGCTGGGGGGATGTGTAAAAGAAGAAGCGTTGCTAATTTTTTTTGTTTGTTTGCTTTTCCATGCATGCATAATGAGGCCTAATCAGAGCACGTTGCTGCTGCTCGGAGCGCACTTTTGTATTTAAAGCCTTGCAGAGAAAAAAAGATCCACAGGCGGATCCGCAGAGCAGCTTGCAGGGCTTGTTGACAACAGAAGCAGCATCAGTCGCCCAGAGAGAAAAAGAGACCTTGAAGGCTGCCTCTTCTTTCCCCGCGCTATCATCTTGCTAGCGGGGAGAGACAATTTCTTCTCCCCGCCACCCGAAAGCGCAACCCGTACCGAGAGGGAGTGAGCGGAGCCGGGACTGTGAATGGGATCGGAGCGGCTGGCATGTGCAGAGATGCTGCGAGCGGAGAGTTAAAGGCTCCCGAGAAGGCAGCAGCAGCACCAGGGCATTTATTTTGTGAAAAAAAGAGAAAAAAAAAAAAGAGAGAAAAAAAAAAAAAAGAGAAACGGAACTGCATGAGGAGCAGAGCAGCACCATGAGCTCTCCCGGCGCAGCCTGCAAGTCCCCGAGGGCACTCCGGAGCCGCTCTCCTCCGACCCCCCGTTTGCACTGATTTCCCCCCACCTCTCCGGGCGCCTTCGCCGCCGCCGCCTCGCCAAGCCGGGAGCAGCGGGCACGGGACGGCGCCGGGCGCCTGCTTCCTACGGCGGCCCCGCCGGCTTCAGCTCCCGGGGGCCGGAGGGCCCGAGCGCCGGCGCGGATGGATTGATGCGAGGAGACCTCATGCACACGGCCGGCGGGAGTTTTGCAAACTTTTCCACGGGCGGCAGCTCCTTCTCCTCCTCCTCCTCCTCGTCGTCGTCGTCTACCAGCGCCTCTCCCCCGCTCGCCTGCGGCAGCAGCCGCCGCCGCCGCCGCCGCCGCCGCC
>VZSF01008153.1:108843-192814 GCA_013398295.1 Chionis minor | reverse complement strand
GAGGGGGAAGGGGGAGGGAGCGAACCACAGAATAACAAACCAAAAACAAATCAACAAACAACAATCTCTGTCTGCCTGTAATATTTTACATAGATGTAAATTACTGCTATTCTTACTTTAATGAATAATTACATGCAAGAAGTAAATACAGCTTTAAAAGTACTACTTTAAGAGAGTGGTTGATTTTATAATGTGTTGGCATGGTAACTTGCCAGTGCCAGAAGAGAGTTAAAGTAATTCAAGGACACTGCTCCTGTATGTATGCGGAATTACTAGTGCGCCACGCTTTTCTTGGTGAAGTGGAGGCATGTTGCTCTCGCTGGCGCTCTTAGAAACGCTCCTCGGCGTGCAAACAAGTAAATGGTGAGAAATGCATCACACGGGAGGTGGCAACGCGTTTCCATACGCGGCTTGGTGCGGGCAGCGGCACAGGCATGGAGGGGCCTGCAGCAAACCGCACGGGAGCCTGCCATTCAGCCTGCCTTCTCCCACAAGGAAGAATGCGAAAGAAAACACAGCGGAGGGATAGGCAATTACTAGATCTTGTAATATTGTTCTTAGGGGTTGCTTTGCATCGTGCTGAAGGCTGGTTTGCTGCCAGAGCTACTGATCTACACTCAGACGCCCTTAGATAAATAATTACTCTCTTAAGCTGTGTCGAGTGCTGATACACTTGACCTTGTAAATAGACATGTTTGCAGTAGGAATAAACTCCAGCATTGGAAAATCTTTTAAACGTTAACACAAAAGAGAGAGCTCAGTCCTCTTGGGATTTGAGTTTGGACTGTGTCAAGCTANGGCAGCAGCGGCGGCTCGGACGGCGGCCTGGAGGAGTACTACGACGAGGACTACGAGGAGGAGCCGAGCCAGAGGGGGAGGGACGACGCCGAGGACAATGCGGGCTCCGAGCCCGGCTTCCCCGCGCAGGCGGATAGCGCCGGCCGGCCCGCCGCCGCGGCCTGGGCGCTGCTGGCCTCCATCTTGCTGCCGCTGCTCTAGCCTCCCTCCCTCCCTCCCAGCCGCGCCGGGCCGCCGCTGGGCCTCCTGGCGGGCCGTGCGGCGGCAGCCGGGCAAGCGGCCGGCGGGGCCTTTCCGCGCGGCGCGGTTTTAAACGCTCCGACCGTTAATCTCCGACCGTTAGTCCCGGCGACCTCCTTCCCCCCCGACCCCGCGAGTCTCCCCCAAGGCGGANAAAAGAAAAGAAAAGAAGGAAAAAGGCGGGGGGAGGAAGTTTATTTATCTTCTATTCATGGTGTTTATTTAAAGCTTTTCGTTTTAAATGCCATGATTGGAAAGCGAGTCAGAAGTTTAAAAGCTACCACAAATAAACTTTGACTGAGGGGGCAACAGATTAGCAAGATAGTGTCTTTTTCATCTTAGCAGATCTCGACAGAGGGCAAATCCACATCTGTCTGTTGTATAAATCAACAAAATTAGAAATCCCTGCTTCTGGATTAGTTTTTCAGCGACAGATTATTTTATTATTTCTTTAGGGAGTGAATTTGATTAGGTCGCCCAGCCATAAATGCACACAGGCACACGTGTGCAGGCATAAACCAGCCCCCAAATAGTTTTGATACCAAACAAGTGCATGACTGTGGTGCACGGCTATGATCTGAAGTTCGTTTTTAAAGTCCTCTGAATGGTTGAGTAAGCTTATTGTTAAAACAAAGCTGGAAACGTTGTTTCTTCAGGAAGAGGACAGAGTAGTTGGGTGAGACTCGTAAATAGAGTCAGCTTTCTTTGCAAAGTGCTGAGTTCACAATTGCGCAGGGATGATCTTAAATATTTTCTCCAGTCCTTCAGGAGATGTTCAGAAACATATTTTCAGTTTGTCAACAGTTAGCGCCCACAAGGACTATTTAACTCGTTGTTGATGAAAAATTAAGTCCCAGCTAAAAGCCTTTATTTTTCTTCAGTTAGGAGTAAAGACATTAGCACTAGAAAAGGACTGATAATTAACTGCTACAATAAACTCAAGACTTGATTTTACAGGCTCCTGTCAAAAGCATCTGCCTGGAATAAATCAACACCGAGCACCACTAGGCAGGGCGACTCTTCTCTACGCTTTCTTCCCCACAGAAAGTGGATTGTTTTAATTTAAATAATTGTACAATAACTACAGCTGAACTGAACTAAGTCTGTCCTGTGAGCTAGCTCCTCCCCGTACAGAGATAACTCTGTGGCTTTTGTCGAGTCGTCAGATTAAGCACAGTTTCCAGGAGGAATGGCTTCCTGTATTGGTATGTGTTCCAGTCTACAAAGCCTGTGCAGATGTTGATGTCTGTCAAATTCGTATTTCTTTTGCTTGATTTTGAGACAAATGGAAATTCTTGAAATGTCAAGGGATGTAGCAAGGACAGCTTTAAGCGAGGAAAAGACTGCATGTTCCCTGACAGAGGGAGATTTTCCACAGGCAAGGAAGTTCTCTGATTTGTCTGGATATTTGAAAGTGCTCCTTGCCAAGATCCTGTCCAGCCAATCTCTTCTCCAGGGAGAAGGAACTCTCCACCATTTCATGTAAAATAATCCAGTAGGTTCTGCTGCCTTTTCATTCCCAGTTACCAGGTTTGAATTCTTGGTGACACTTTATTTGTCTTTGGAGGCACTTCAGTGACAAATGTTTAAGGGAGTGTGGGACAATGGTGGAGAACAAGGAGGCAGTTCATTGAACTGACAGTGACCATACAGTAAATAGAGGGAGATTCAAGCTTCACTGATCACCCAAGCGCACAGCAAAGCTTTTGTACGCAATCACAATGGACATAACATAAGGTCTCTGTTTATTTTTAACAATATACACCAATGTATACAGGCAGGCATACATAACTTTCAAAATTGTTATGAAATGAAGCCATACAATGAGGGAAAGCGAAGCTCTAGTTTGGCCAAGTCTTTCACGGTCACATGGGAAAGCATGATGGATTTTAGTTACAATCGCCTCTCCACTCCTCATCAGAGCTGTTAGCATAGCACATCTCTCACCGCAGGCATGCGTGTATAGTGCATGTCTCTGGCAGTGCTGCAAAGGTGGCTGTAGACAACTTTGCAGGTGCAGAAGAAGAATTTCCACCTCAATGCAATGCAAAACCAGTACTTGCTTTTTGTTTTGTTTTGTTTTTCTTTTGAGTACACTGGAGGAGGGTGAGAGGGACTCCAAAATAGCCAAGGCGCATGCATAAAAAGTAGTGGGACACGGAACCATCATCAACTGAGTCATGGAAAACACTGCTGGAGTGATTGAATTTCATTGCATCTTTGGTGTCACTAAAACAAGTTCAGTTGATTTTGTTCCTGTCCCTGCTAAGGACATCACGCACAGCCATGCTGCCTGTGATAACATACCCATGGCAGGAAAAGCAGGTAGTCTTGCAACATTATACATTTTCAAATGGGAAGAGCAATCTCTGTGAGATTTCAAGCCTGTGATACAGATTTGTAAGCAGTGAAGTCGAAAGTTACTGTATTTTACTTGAGGCATTGGCTGTGGTAGACAGTTGAAAAGGCTCACATTGACTGTCTGAATGACATACGTAATGCGCTATTAGCATAAATACTTTCTAAGACATCCATTTAATCAATTTCTTAAATAACAGAATGATCTACTACAAAATAGTGGACTGTATACACTATATTTTGGCACAAAGATGGTCATTCTCCCACTAGTAACCAGGGGCTCTAAATAAATGATTTCAACAATGTTTTATTAAAGGAGGACAAGAGCCCTCGAGCTGCATTAATCGGGGAGAAGTCGAGTGGCACTTTTGTTATGGAAATGTTAAACACATAATAGTTCAGGCAAACAATGTGGAGCCACTTCATTCTCTCAGCCATGCTGACACCTCTTAAAGAGGAACTGCAGGGAAGGATGTGGGAAAGATTTGCTTTCTGAGGAGGCTTTCAGCTAAAATTTTGGATATTTACCTCCAAAAGTCAGGCAGTGCAAATGTAACCGAAGGGCATAAGAATAAAACAATAAAGAAGGATGATATATGCAGCTACAGCTAGTGGTCAGCTCTTGGCGCGCAAAATCAAAATAGTCACTGACAAAACCCCCTTTTTTTTAAAGTTCTTCTCACAAATTTATTATAAGCCAAGTGGATATTAGAGTACAAAGTCAATGTGCACGAAGAGAGATTTTTGTGAACACATAGTGACATACTGCTAATACTATACCTTGGACATATATCAGGGTGGGGAGGGAGGAACACCCTGGAGTAAGGACATAGGTGGACTAAGGTTTAGCAGGATGGGTCAGAAGGTGAAGTGTGAAGTGTAGGCAACCCAGAAACACATTAATAAAGTGACACAGAGCAAAAATATGGCTGTATAAAGAGAGATTCACTTTCAGAAGAGGTATTTTGAATGGGTGAGAGGAAAAAAGCGTGAGGAAAGGAGGTGACTTGTGTAGAGAAGGTTTGGAAAATGAACAAATAGTGTACTTGCTAATACAGAGAAAGAAGCTACAAAAAAATTTCAAGCAGTTAGCTGATGCACAGATTGAAAATAACAGAGGGCAGGGAAAGAAAATTAACCGGCTTTATTAATGTTGACAGAGCCAGAAAAGGAAGAGTAATGTGGAAATAAGATGAATATTCAGCTTTGGAGAGAACTTTGTTCCCATCTCCAGAAGCTGGAGGAGGGAGTTATCTTCCCCATGTTCTTGGTGTTTGTGACACTGCACCTTGATCACTGTGTCCACTTGAGACAAATCCCTCAAGTTCAAGAAGGTTATTGGGAAACTGGAGGGGCTAGTAAAAGGCTTGCAGGGTGGCTAGAGTTTGTAAAAAATGAGGAAAAGATGAGGGAGCTCAACTTCATTCCAGCTGAGAAAAGTCTACGAGTAATCTAATGGCACTCTGTAGCCACAAGAAGGACACTTGTGAAGACTACAGAGACAAACACTTCTTGATAGTGCTAGAAGGTATGTCAAGGTGCAGCAAGTACAAACTGTGGCTGGTAGGTTCAGGCTGAGCATTAGGAAGAACTTTGCCAGGAGGGGTAGTGCAGCACCGGGACAGGTTTCCCAGAGAAACTCCCATTGCCTCCATCCTTAGGTGTTTTCAAGACTTGGCTAGCAAGAGCCACAGCTGACTTCATGCCGTGTTGGCTAGAATACAGGTTCTAGCAGAAGGTGGGAGTAGATGATCTCCAGAGGTCCTATCTAAATAACTTCCCATAATTCTGTGATTTTAATGTTGACATGACAATGGGAAATGCAAGATGTTCTTTGGGTAGTTCCAGAGTGAGATCAGGGTCAGGAATACATATGGCACACTTTGATGGAGGTGGTGATACAGGAAGGATGGGGAGAAGAGACGGCTGTTGCACATGCCCACGAGGCCAGAGAGGGTGAAAAACAGTTGGGAAGGGGTCAATGGAAGTTTAGGAGGAGAGTGGAGATCAAAACATATGATTCAGTCCAGGACCGGGAGACAAGAGGGAGAGAGAAAACATAATACAAGGGAAATACTGAAATGTAAGTGAATATAACGAGGAAAAGGAAAGTGTCTGTCTGAGGGTAACACCTATGAAATGGAAGATGGGCAGTTTGATTGGAAAAGAGAAGGACAGCACTGGGAAGAGAATTTGGAGGAAATTGAAAGTGCAGAAGGGACATCTCTTTCCTTACCAAGAGAGAAACACATTTATGAACCCATCTTTGGCACTCAAGACCACAGTATCTTGCTGCCTCAAAACCACAGAAATACAAGATGACTGAGTCTTCTCCCTTATAAGTATGCCTAAATATAGACAGTGTGGACACACTCTGTATTTTTAACATAGTACTATCTGAGAGATTACAGTGTTCTGTGTAGTCACAAAACACACAGCCTCACGGAAATAAACATAGTTTGCTAGATGTCCTCTCTTAATAAAGAAATCAAGCCACGTCTGTTTATAATGTCCTAGACTAAAAATAATGCAATCACCTACTACTTCATGGTGTGAGTGTATATCTGGCTTGCGCTAGTTCATTGTTTAAAAAATATGTGAGGTTAGATGGTTTAAACAGAACAAATACAAGCACTACAGTTTCCTGTCATCCACTGGCAATGGCAGTAAGCCTTCCTCCCATCCAACCAGAGGCAGCAGTTGAGGAATTGCTGTTGTATACATGATCTTCATAGTTTTAGCATGATGACACCTAAATCTGGAAACTTTTCTACCAGGATACTTGCCTGTCTTCTGAAATCCTATTGCATTCTGACATAGGAGAGTGAAATCACGAACTGGTTCTCAGACTGGGGAAAACAAAGCGCCATCAGAATAATTACTTGGTAATGATGGTCTCCATGTTGTCTCTTTTCAGAAGTTATGGTGTCATTGTAAAATCATTAAAACATTCTGGATGTCATGTAAAAATAGATTGTAGGAGGAAGTAAAGCAACAGTCCACAGAAACTCTGTGCTGTCTTACTTTTCTTTTTCGTATTAGTGTATTCAGGCGTGTACCATTCGTTTGCAAATTAGTCTAAAGGACGTGGGGAAGTCAAGTATAGACATATGTCTTGGTCTGAGCATCTCAGGAATTAATGCCATGGAAGCAAATGCAATATAGGAGCATGTATTATATAGAAAGGACTGAAAGAATATTTGTGACAAACCTCTTGTCCAAAACATCTCACCTTTTTACGATGTAGAGTCTTGTTTGCATAGTTCCAAGTCGTTGACTCCATTAGAGGTAGTCTGAGTTTGCAATCATGTAACTGATGTCAGTATTTAGCCTATGGATTTATTTCTGTGCTTAGAGTGAAAGATTACTCAGATAAATGGTCATTTAGAAGACACAAGGTTGGGTGAATCAACAGGCAATTGATGCTTGGATTTGGCCTGGTGTAGCTTAGACAGTTGTCCAAAAACCTACTGAGATGAGTAAAGCTGAGTGGTTCAACATGTGTTGAAGAACGTGTTACTATGCAAAAGCTATTGCTACAGTGGAGGGGACATCTTTGGAAAAGGAGCAGATGAGAGAGAGAGGGAAATCTGAGAACCTGTGAAACCTTTTCCGTTTTAGACTGCACAAACTTTGAGTGGCTTCATTTTTGGCAATATTAGGCTAAATTTTATAACATAGGGACTGCATGTAGAGTCTGAATGCAATCCCTCCCATTATATTCAGAAATAATTCTGACTCTTTTTAGAGACTTCACTGGGTACACTTTGGTCAGAACACTGTCTGGTTTGCCCAGATCTGTGCGCAGTAAACAAGGAAAAGAGCTGTAGCAAGCAAGTGCTTCTTCTGTATTAAGAACTATTCTGTTTCGTAAGCTGTATTTACAAGCTAGCAGAAGTCTGCTTTTTTGATATTCGTGGGGACAAATTTGATTTTCTCCAACAGTTTGGTAGGGAAAATTTGCTAAATTTATGAGAAGAAGTGAAAGTGTTGTGCGGTGGTGCTCTGTCAACCCGGATTTGAAGCTCAGCATGGTCTCAGTGCTCTGCTGTGCACATCAAGGGAGATGGTTGCACACTGGTAGCTCTGATTCGTCAGATATTCCTGTTTTGCAGTAGCGATAGCTGAGGCAAAAATTGTTCCTAACTCCAGCCCTGATTCTACCCAGGCCCTACCTAGTACCAGGGTTAAAAAACTTACTTAGCCTACACCTGCCTTTCAATTGTCTCCTGGGATGCTACATCAGCTGGAAGCTGCTGCTTGAAGAAGTGTACCAACCTTAATCCCTTTTACCCTAGCTGTCCTGTGTGAGAAGATTAATACAGGGTGCAGAAAGTTGGTTAAACTAACTCCAGTCTGGAGAGTATTCTACACTGGGGTAGTTCTACATATCATTGGCAAGGACCCTACCATAGACTTTTGCCAGTAGCACTTCTGATAAAAAATCGGAATTACTACATTAACTCAGACACAGCCTTTTGAAATGGTACAAATACAACCTTAACTCATTGTAGTCTATAGGAATCCTTTAACTTCCATTTGTTTGGACTATTTTTGTGATCCTTCAGTGGGCAAGCTCTATGGCAAAGTAGTTCTGCAAACAATTAGAGCTGCTTTATATTTTGTGTTGTCTGTTGTGGGAGGAGTAGTGTGAAGAAAAGGTAAAAATGTATTCAGAACTTTGCCTAAGATTTGGAGAGAATAATGGTAAACATTTTGTCCCTATTCTTTGATTCTCAGTGATGATAATAAGCTAAGTGAAAACATAATGTTATTTTGGAAATGTTTCCCTATTTATAACTTTTACGAGTTTCAACATTTAAGTTACCAGGACTCTATAAATACTGACAAAATTGCAACGAATGTGTCAAGGCTCTAGATCAGAAGTAATGAAAATGAAAATAGTATTTTCTACACAGCTATAAATTGTTTACCTTGGGAGATAACACATAAGTAGCCCTGGGCCAGCAAGACAATCTAATGTATTCTGGAGAAAGAAAAACATTATTTCAGATTCTTTATGCTAAAAACATAAATCCTAACAAGGATATGTGATTTCAAAACTGATTTAATCTTTAAAACAATGGCAGTTTTATTAAAAATTGCATTTCACTTTTCTGAATTTCCTTGAATAACTCTGAGGATATACATATCTTCAAAGAAAATAATTTAAGATCACACCAGGGCTGAGACTTTAAACATAAACACCCTCAGGACATTCTGGTCTAGATGAGCGGGGTTTTTTTTTGTTTGGTTTGTTTTATTTGGTGGTTTTTTTGTTTGTTTGGTTTTTTTTTTTAAATTTACTTTAAGTAACTACCTGTATGTAACAATAGCTAGATACTCACTGTGAGGAAAAAGTGATGAACAGTATAATATACCAGCCAGGCTTGCTTTTCTCCTAAGATTTCTATTCTTCCATTTGTTTCAGATTTGCTTAAGAAAAAGAATGTGAAAGACACGGTTTCAGAAACACACTGCCACTTTAAGAGGATACAACATGCCTATTAATAATTGTATTACTCCTCTATTATTGTTAAGAATAATGAAGGAATGGGAGCATTGGCCCCCAAGCTGAATTTATCCTGAAATGTTTTCAATTAACTCTTGGCACCAGCAGGAAAGAATCAAACCTTTCCCATGCTGAAATATGGAAAATCTGCAGGGAACATCCCAGCAGGAGTGGAATTTCATTAAAACAAGCACATCATAATTCAACGACTTCTGCACCCTCTTTAAGCCTTTCTATTGATAAGGAGTCCGAGGCGATTTTTATGGATTTGCAAGGAGAAATGATTTCATAAGATCTTTTCAAAGAGTTTGTTTTGGCTGAGGCTTTTGAGTTATTATCTGCTCCCTGATGAAAAAATAGTAAGACATTTGGCATAACTGTGACTACTAGATAAGAGGCAGAACTGAAGAGACTTTAAGCAAAATTTTATCCTTCAGACAACTACTTTCTGTAATCTTTATAGGAACTGACTCCACAACTATTTTCCCAGATCTTTTAAAGAAAGTATTGCCATTAAAACCTGCATTTTTGAACAACTAAATGTGGAGACTAAAACAGGCTTGGGGTTAATTACACATACAAATGCAGACACAGACATTTTAATATGAAATTTGCACACAGATTTAGTAGTAAAATATTAAAATTATTTGTGCATTGCTTTAAGAAAATGCATACAGCTTTGCGCAGACATGGGTTGGCTTAAGATGTTTGGCTATACTATATGTAAATAAAATTACCACATATGTGAGGAAGTGAATATTTTTAAATGCTGCTGAATGCCCCACACTTTTTTGCTACAAAGTGCTCTATGATTTTATCTTAACATAACTCTCCATCCCCTGCAAAATCATCTTCCCTATCAGAATGTAGCTAGGATATAGAGGCATGAATTGTTGCTCTTTACAAAAGACTAGCATTCATGTTTATTAATCTGTATTATAATCAAGTTTTAATACTAATCCCCACAAAAGACAGGGATTGCATTTAAACTGTGAGGTTGAATATCTGTGTTGGTCTTGGTTTCTCTGTTTTGAAGTGGTATTGAAAACATACAGGAATGTCTTGCCTTTTTTCTACCCAGTGTTCAGAAAACCATCTACTTACTTGCTCCCATTCCCACAGTCACACCACTGCTCCTGAGGCAGGAAGAGCATTGTGGAGAGTTAGGAGAGCAAGTTGCTGAGGCTGGCATCACACCAAGACAGGTTTTGGGGAAGATGCTGAAGAAGGAGATGGTACCTTGGACGCTGTTGCCAGAGGCATCTTCTTCTGTCCCTACCCCACTGCTCCAAAAAAGGCCCCCAGGGTAAGTGTCTCCAGTGCTGATTTAAGGACACAGCCTCTCCTCCTGAGACTGGAGTGGTGTATGTCAACCTGATGCCTCAATTTGCCACATTACCAAGTAATTGCTAAAGTCACATGCAGGAGCCCTTTCCAGTTAGGCAAGGACAGGGCAACTCATATAATCAAATCAGCCCATGTGATTTGAATCCACACTGTCAGGATTTGACTGCATGTCCATTGTTCAACATGAACAGGAGGACTTTGCAGACACACATATACCCATATTTTTACAGCAATCTGGTTTTGTCTTCAGCAACCAAGATTTATTCCAATATTTCAGCATAATAATACTCATTTGTAGCTTACAGTTTTTCTCTCACATGTATGATAGATGAAGAAACAGTGTAAGAGTTAGAGTACCAATGGGTCTACTTTTGTGAAATAGAAGTACTGCAGGATTTTTCTGCCTTCAGTTTGCCTTGTTACACCTACACCTTCAGTGTCCTCAGCACCCTGCAGCATGGAGTTCCACTGCTTAACTATACAGTCCAAAGAGGACTTTCCTTTTCTTTGGCTTTGCNGGGGTGGGGTGGCGGGGAAGGGTTTCTTAGAACCTCTCTCTTGCCCCAGGATGATTTTATAGTGCTTTTCCACATCCTTTCTCAATCATCCTTTTTCCATGGAGCCATTCCATCCTTTTGATCATTCTTCCTGCTGTTTTCTGTTACCACCTCTAGTTTTATTATCTTATGTTGGGGATAAGATGAGCAGATTTGCAAGTGAACTACGGGAAGATACTCTTTCCCCTTCTTTTAGATGATTTCCAAGTTCAAGAATATGTGGGTGGATTTAAACCTGTTGATTCAGAGAATTAATCGTGACAGAGTATTTCTAGCTTGGGCTGTCTGAAAAGTCATAACCACAAATGGCTACTAGTGCCCTAAATGCAATAACTTGAGTGTCTCAGTTCAGTTTGCATTAGATGAGTCTAAGTTGAGAGCAGGAATGCAATGAATGCAAGAGGTTTAGATTTTTCATTTCTGTCAACGTTTATTGCATGATAGGGCAAGTTCTTTAGTCTTTTTTCCCCTTTGATTTCTTCAAAAGATGGATAAGATGCTTTGACCTTTACAGAGATGGAAATTTAAAATTACTGATTTTTGTGATACTTTCGATGCCCAGTAATTGGGAAGATTTACCAGAGAAAGGATTGCATTACACATTCCCCAGTTTATATACATTTCTGTTCTTTTCTACCATTATATTCCATATATATCCTTCTGCTGCCTCGGTGATCTTACTGTAGTCCATTCAATGAGCATGACATAGATTAGAAAAGAAACAAATGTTGAGCACTACTAGTTATTAAGGACAAATTCCACTTTGATCTCTTACCTTTTTAAAAGAGTTTTTTGCTGTTCTCGTCATTAAGATTCTCACAATACACTTATCCATAAAATGTCCAGCACTGCTGGCTACTGTTTCCTTTTAGACTCTTATCATGATGTTCCTACTTAAACACAAAAACTTGCATTTTGTCTTTTCTGTGCTGGGTAGTACAGCATCCTGGCATTCATCCTAAACGTCATAATGTGCTCTGCTTCTTCTCCTTGTGACTTCCTGCCATAAGGAGCATTTAGAACAGTGCTGTATCTTGCAAGATATTCCCAGAACTCATTCACTCATCATGAACTCAGTGTTATTTTCAGTCTTACTAAGGTAGAGCTTTATGACATGAGATAATGATCTGGGTCCTGTTCAATGTGCGAGGTATTCAAAAGGCATTTCTTACCAAGCCAGAAGTGCCTTTTGGACCAAATCCTCAGGTCTAGAACTCCTGATCTAGCCTACTGATGACGTTTGTATGATGACATAAAGCTATATGAAGTTAGGACATTGTTTTTTACAGGTTACTGTCAAAAAACTTTTCAAAGTGGTGACTGGGACAGCAGCGCTAATGCTGTCAGCATGGACAATAGTGTTTAACAATACTAAGATAATCATTAACTGTATTTTAATTCTCCAGAAAAGTCAGGTATTGACCATTTCTACTGACACCATTTGCCTTGTACAAACTCAGCCAGGGCGGCTTATGAATTACAGTTTTACCCAAGATCCTTTGCTACCCTGCCCTGCCTTCCCCCAGAGCCACTAGAAGCGAAATTCCTCTTTTTTTTTTTTTTTTTTTTGGTGTTGTTTTAAACAGGTTTTGATTCTTGACTCCTTCAGATTATAATGCAACTTTAGAAACCAAACCAAGCCAAACTCTTTGTGAAAATGGCAAGGGAAGGGAAGGGAAGGGAAGGGAAGGGGAAAACAGTGAGGAGAGGTAATAAGAGTTTTCAACAACAAAGAAGGCTGTTGCAAGGAAGAAGGGAGTAATTTACTTCTTATGATTATAGTTGGACATGTATCTACTTAGGGCTGTATTTCCTCTTACTGACAATTTTTAAGAGCGCCTAACAAGATGGAGCTGATTTGGACTAGTGTTGTGAGTTAACCCTGGTAGGCACTGAACCCCACACAGTCCCTCACTCACTCCCCACCAGGGGACGGGGAAGAGAATTGGAAGGGCAAAAGTGAGAAAACTCATGGTTTGAGATAAAGAGAGTTTATGGTTTAGTAGGTGTAGCAAAGCAAAATAAGGAATACATCCCCTGCCCCCATCAGCAGCCAGGTGTTCAGCCATCTCCAGGACCACAGGCCTTCATCATGCATATCGTTTACTTGGGAAGACAAATGCCTTAACCATGATCATCACCCCCTTTCTCCCCCTTTTGTTCAGTTTTTATTGCTGAGCATGATGTCATATGGCATGGGATATCCCCCTGGTCAGTTGGAGTCAGTTATCCCAGCTGTGTCCCCTCAGTCTCCTGTCTGCCCACAGCCTGCTTCACTGGGGGACAATGTAAGAAACAGAGGAAGCCTTGACACTGGAAGCACTGTTCAGCAATTGCCAAAAACTTGTGTTGTCAACACTGTTTCAGTCACAAATCCAAAACATAGCACCATAAAAGCTGCTATGATGAAAATTAACTCCATCCCAGGCAAAAAAGTACAACTAGGTGTAGAGGATGGGACTAGATGATTCAGAGTTACTCTGGAAAACTCAAGACTTGGCTATAGTAGGTGTTTACTTAGCGAAAAACAATTGAAAGACAGAATGTAAAACTTGAATAGTTTATTAACACCTCAGCATATTTCTCCATCCTTTTGCATATTATCTGGCACACATTCTGTT
Organism: Chionis minor; assembly: GCA_013398295.1. Taxonomy (NCBI): domain Eukaryota; kingdom Metazoa; phylum Chordata; class Aves; order Charadriiformes; family Chionidae; genus Chionis; species Chionis minor. The sequence continues at coordinate 179,381 of VZSF01008153.1, read as the reverse complement.
ATGCTGAGTTCTGTTTACAGAGGCACATAATGCACTACTATTTTTTGTATGCTGTTCTTCCTTTTTCTTTGGAAGTAAAATTTATTAGTTGGTATATTTAAAACACAAGTCTGGAACTCAGTCATCTCAAGAAATATCCGTAAATTGTCCAAGATTTTCCCAAGGGTAGAGGCTGACTGACATCTCTTGTGTGTGGTTTTCCATCTTTATCTTAGAGACAATTTTGCAGAAGACATCCTTTTTTCCATTCTCTTCTTGTACACGTTTATACTTGTACAGGCACTTATATACGTATTATATGCTATGTGTTTACCTTAGCGAGAAAAGTTCAAAGTGAGTCTATCGTTAGAATGGAAAGCGTTGGGTTTTCTCATGGTCTAAAATGTGCGGTGCATGGTTCTGCAAGCTGGCACTGTCTTTGAGAAAGGTCCATTGCTTGGAAAGTTGAGTTTCACTCTTTCAGCAGATGACCCCAAAGTGTCATCACTGAAGAGCTGTTGATATTTTCAATTCTCATACCTAGTGAGCTTTTTGTGGTACTTTTGATAAGTTCTTGCAGCCTTTCCTTATAAACCTACACAATATTTCTCTTATGCCTCAGAGAGAGATCTTATAATCCATTCTTTATACTTTATGAGGCTTTTTTCTCAGTGAAACAAAAAATACCTGCTAGAAGGTGGAATCTGAGGATTTTTCACCTTCCCATGTACAAAGAAATGGACATAATTTCTTCTGTGTAAAAGTTATGACCTTGTATCATTTTAAAACAGTAGTGAATTTCAGTAGGTGTGGAATGGTACACATGGCTAATATATCCCACATGGACAGTATGTGACAATTACAAAAAAGGCAGCATTGACTGTCTTGCTTGCCTTTACTGTAACCTTTCAAGGTTGAAGTATTTTGGCCCTTTGTACATGTAGCATGTTTTCATTCTGAATACCTACTTTTTAAGGAGTTATATGCACAATTTCTTTCTGTGTACGTTCTTATAAATATATAACTTAATTTGTTAACTCTCCCTCTAAGCTTGTGTTTCTGATTGCATGTGAAATTACACCTAGAGCTGTAGGTTATTATTTGCTTTTTTGGAGAACTTGATTTGTGTTTAATTTCAAAAATGCATGAACTTGTTGCGAGGCTTCATCGCAAAGACTGCGAATGCCTCAAAGCTTCATTGTACATTTCCCTCAGAAAGTCTTTGCGAAATAGGTATGCTATTATTATCCCCATTTTACAGATTAGGAACTGAGGCTGAGAAAGAGGGAAGGTGACTTGCTCAAAATCATGTGGGATCTGCCCTTCGCTGGGATAGGTCAATGAACTGCTTTCAAGTCTTTAGGGTCCTTGAACACTAGGTAGTGACACGGACAACAAAATAATAGTCTTAATTACCATATAATACATAATTTTTGTAGCTGTTATTATTTTAGCTTCAACTGTGTTAAGACAAAGTCTTCTATTATTGTCACTGAGGGGCTATGTTAAAATCAGATAGCACTAGAGCCACTTATTGTTAATTGAGAAAAGTTATTTTACAATAAGGTTATTCTGATTGTAATAGGTATTATTTTAGAAATGGGATATTTTTATATTTCCTCAAGTATAACTTTCTTCCTTATACAGGCATTATTGCAGTTACCACACGTTCATATCCACCCCAGCCATTCCCTCAGATCTAGACTTCAGGAAGTTCAAATCCAAATAGTTTTCAAATCCAAGCTGCCACTTTGATTTCATCACATCAAACTCTTGTTGAGATCAAACCTTTGAAATGAGAAAAGATTTTTAATCCAGTTACCCCAGATGGGGTACAACTCTCCAGGTCCTGAGAGCTGCAGGATTACGAATTCTCAAACTCCCCTCACCCACCCATGTACACACACAGAGGCACAAACAAACTGCCCAACTTTACATGCTTTGCTTGCAAATAGTACTCCAAACAAGCTGGTGTCTAAGAACTGGGAAATGCCTTTCTGCCTTCCTCTTTCTGACATAAAGGGACATCCACACACCCAGCATGGTCAGCTCTGTCCTTATTTTTCAGGTCTAATTTTTCTTATTCAGTAAAATGGTTTTGAGAACTGGGCAAAATTCTTACATAACTGTAAATAATGCATACCTGTAACATTATTTGCAAATGGAGGGTATTTCAAAATATCTTTGCTCCACTTTCATAATACAATGCTTAGTGTTGGATTCAGTCTTCAGGCTACTTTCTCCTTATGATAAATATTGAAAGACCATGGATAATTTGCTGTGCGTGAAAGTTGAAATTAACAATTCCATTATCCTGTTTGTAATTTTCGGAATCAGCAATTGTCTGTTACGCTTTCAGATTCAGATTACATGGTAGGGTAATTTGCGGAGATAAAAAATATGTTTTACAGCAATAAAGCTGGATAATCCATTCTTACAATTGTAAGAATTCACATGCATTGGTGATGTTTAGCAATACTCTATATTCTCATAATTTAGGTGATGTCATACTCAAGCTATATCCAAAAAGAATGTATGCGCTGCTACTAAACGGGTTGGTATGTTGCTCTGTGACCCATGAAATGGGATCAAGAAATTAGTCATGAGCAGAAGGGCTGAATATGATGGGTAAAAGAATCAGTGAGAAAACATAAAGCCATGTTTAGTTTGTGGCAATTACAGCTGGCATTTCTCCAAGGTATCAAGTGTGTGTGTGTGTCTGTGTATCTGTGTGGCTGTGTGTGTGCATGTATGTATTTATACACACAGACATACAGGATTTATATATAATCGCTTTACAATTTATTTTTTATTATTTTGATACTAGTTGTCTCAGTCTTGTAGGATAAGCAGCCAAAGGAAGTGGCTGCTTATATTCTCACAAATGTTTAGTGACTCACTATAGTTTCCATTTCATAAACAACAGCATAAAGACAGAGGAATAAAGAAAATTAGGCAATAAACAAAGTAGAAAAAAAAATGTGTCAGTTACTCTTCCAAGGGAATAATGATGAAGGAAACAAATACCTTTGAAAACCACAAAGGAATAGAGCAATATCCATAAACCTCAGGTTTATGTGACTGTTTTTTTTTTTTCTTCTGATTGAAAGTAAAGCAGTTAAGCTTTCGTCACAATGAGCAGCAGCCCAGAAGTAGACAGACAGCCTCCTCTGTGTGGGGAAGATTTATAGGGACCCCTCCCGGGCCCTTTGGAAGCCCAATTCATGGGCTCCCCTGACCAAGGCTCAGAGCTGTCGCTCCAAAAAAGGAAGAAGGGAAGGCTTGTCTTTTTTTTTCTTTTTTTTTTAAAAAAAAAAAACAACAAAAAAACCCCACCATTTGTTATTGGAACACAGGCTTCCAAATGACGAAGGAGAGAAAGGGTTGGGGGAAAGATATTTCTCCCCTCTCCCTTGTGTGGTCCGGTGTATTCAAAGCAGGGGCCTGTCTAGTTTACTGAGAAGGAGGAATGAGCTGATTTAACATGGATTGCAGCACCTCTGAGAGAGGGGGAGAGCAACTTCCAATCAAAGTGTGAGCTGTTTTGGTGTCCATGTGTGTGGACGTACAAGCAAGAGAAGCGGCCAGTCTCTAGGCACCTTCTTTCTGAGAGCCCAAGGGCAGATAATTGATGTGACAGACAATTCTCCTTAACCCCCTGCCAACAAAACAGCTCTTGGGCTGCTCACAGCGCTCCTCACTCAATAAAGGCCTGAACCTATCACAAAAAACATGGGAAAGATTTACTTGTTGTGAATAGCAACGATGCAAATAGGAATAGCAACCAGCTCTCCCCCAACACTGATGGGTTTTAAGAAACTGAGCTATGCAAGAAAACAAGTGCAATGGTAAAAGTATGGGATGAGTTGGTCCCAAATGTCATTGTGACTGCTACTATCCAAGAGAGTTATGGTAGTGCTCTGAAAGTTGCTCATATTTCATGCATCGCCTATGTAGGAGACAAATTGCAGAACCCTGATTCTACCCCCATTCCCATTTAATGGTATCATACAGATTCAATTCTCAAATCATTTTTGCCATCTACAAATGGAAAGTACATAAGAAGGCACATGGCTGCTAAAACTTCTCAGTCAATGTTTCCTGCTCCAGAGACCTTTGGCTAAAAGTCCGCTTTTCTTGCCAACTCATGTCACACCTGGGATAAGCATTGCAGGAAAGCACTCAAAAATAATTGCAAAAATTTCATTTTGTCCCAGGTCTGGACACTTTCTGGTGAAGTTTGACTCATATTGTGTTGGCAAATGTCCTTAGAGTTTTGTATGCTTAACTTACATGCCCATGGTTTTGGGAATACAAGGCAACATACAAATGGTTTCATCCTTCAGCATTTAAACCATTATTATAATAATTTAAAAAATCCTTGCTTCTAGCTTACTGAGTGATATGCTGGCTGTGAACAGCAGGTTGTACCTAGGAACAACTGAGGAAGGCTAGGAAAAACTGCCAAGTCCTATTAGCAAATTAATTACAAAGTAGAATACTTTAATACCTAATCAAACACTCATACAGTAGAGGAGGCTGTATGTGCAGGTAGTCAGACTTCATCCTCTACTATCATATACACAGAAACAGTTTAACATAGAAAGAGCTTAATCAAATCACTAATCTCTGCATTAGTGAGATAGATGAGCCAACATACTGGCTTCATATCAGAATGGATATTTCTACTCAACATCTTAATGAACTTACTAATTTTCCAAACCAAAGATGTACCAAACAGTTCTAACTTGACTGAAGAGGCATAGGGGTTATCTCCTGTCATAACTCAGTATCTTGAGGCATTAAAAATATTATTTAGAACAACAATTTTCACCTGGTGGCCCTCTGCCATCTCTCAGGACGTCCCTTAGAGAAATCGGACCGTCAAGCCCCACATCAGGATGTTTAAATTACTAGTCAGAGACCAAAGTTTTTAAGGTCATAAAAACGAAGAGCAAATTATTCTGTCCTTTTTGCTTCCTCATCTCTTTCCACGTCCATTCACACATCCCCACTCTGCCGGACTAAACGTTAATGTGGTTAGTTCCTCATGCTGCAGGAAGTTCTTGGCTCTCTCATTCTTTGCAGGGTGAAGGTAGGGGGCTCCAAGAATAGTAGGGCGTGTGAGTGTGTGTGTGTGTGTGTGTGTGTGTGTGTGTGTGTGTTGCTTTTAATGCAAGAAGCTGCGTTTGTGCACGCGTGTGTGGGCCAACGCACTGGCCCTGACCTGTGGGAAAAAGGCATCTCCGGCAAGAGGAGCAGAAGCCTCCGGTGACAGGACTGGGCGGCCAAAGGGGGCTGGCTGGTGCGTGAGCCGTGGAGCGGAGGGGCGGCCAGCGCAGACCCACCGGGCTGCAGCGGAGAGGGATGCAGCCTGTCCAGTGGTGCGGGAAGGCAGAGTAGGTGCTTGCGTGTGAGTGAGCAGGGAGGGCTGCCTCTGCCACTGGGCCCTGACGAGAGGGGGAGGAACAAAAGCCTCCATTTTGACGGCTCTTCTTCACCCATCAGCTCCATTTACTCAGTCTCAATAGCTGGGGCTCAACAGCAGCCGTGGCAGCAGCTCCCGCCGGGCTCCCACCTCCTCCTCGGATGCGCACTTCCCAGCAAAAAGGAGAATGAAGAAGGGGACAGGGAGAGAGAAAGAAAGAGGGAGAGTAAAGGGGGGAGGGTAGGGAAAGAAAAGGGAAAAAAACCTTGCTGACACGGGGCATAACTTAATTTTCACGGTGCCGGGACAGCTGTATCGTGTAATCTGCCATGGCATGCCATTAAAACTTCAATGCCTTTACTGACCCAGAAGGGAAACTCAGACCGTGGAGAGCCTTTTGAAAAGAAGTGGTGATCTTTCACGATTTATGAGCTTGTCTTAAAGAAACAGACTCCACTCACTTTAAATTAATCACCCTTTTCAGGGTACATTGAAATCTGGGGTCTCTCAGCTGAAGACTGTGGAGACCTGGTACCTTATGAATGCCTGCCCTGTCTTTATTATTATTTTTATTTCATTTTATTTTTATGCCCACCAAAATGGGTTGGTTTTCAGAGGAACTGCATCTTGCAAATTGAGGTGCAAAATCCAATTACACCAATTCAGTGAAAGTCTGAATGGGGTAGCTGTGGCACTTACACATTCTTGTCCCCGCATACATTGTGCGAAGGGGAAAAGAACCTGAGAAATATGAGGAGTTAAGGACTCAAACACTAATGAAATGTGAGACATCCTCTATGATTCACCAGCTAAAAGTATAATAGCAGCGAGTCCCCCTGCTTCTATTCTTCACACGGTCCAGGGAACAAAGAGCTGTAAACTCATACTAATAAAACCTAAACAATTTTGAAATCATAAAAAAGCCCTGTGTGTTACAAGAAAGTGCAGATAAAACACTTCCTTACTATGTTCCCAGAAGAAATGGTGTGATTTACAAGAAGAATGCCTGGGTTTTGGATTTGCAGAGGATGTAAATCAGCATCCTTCCATTGTCTGCCATTAGTATAATATCTGATTTACTCCAGCGGTTTGTCTGGACTCCTGTCTCGGCACTTGCTTTCCTTGGCCAGCAGCATTTCTTAATTGGCATGTTTTAATGCAAAGATAATAAGTGGCGCAGCAATATAAGGATTTGAAGCAATGTAAGCATCCTTAAAACTTTCCATATCTAACAGCAGCAACACACTTTTTGTTCCTTTGGTGAACTAATTATGGAGTAACTTAAACCAAAGTAAAAACTTCATGAACTGACAGGCAGTGATGGAAATAAAGTAATAGACGGAAATAAGATCTGAGATCAGAGTGAAACTTGCATGTGGAATCTGAACATCTGAATTAATTAAGCAACTGCCTGCCTTAGAAGACTGGACCCATGAATCCCCTAATGCACTTAAGTGCCATTCACTCTACTTTTGTTAGAAGTCTGACTTCTGACAATCTTTTGAATTGTTACTTATGATAAATACCAGAAGTGACTACTCAAAGCAAAAATTGCTCCTTTTATCCGTACTTTTTAGGGTTTAGAAGTTTTGCCTTTTTCTCTGGAGTTTATATCAGCCAGAGGTAGAGCGTGCAATCTCCTTTGCATATCCAGCTGTTCTTTAGGCACAGCTCTAAAGAACTGTGCATGGGTGTGCATATCACATATACATACCCAGATAAACGTGCCCATATTTTTCTGAGACAGACTACCCTCCAGAAATCTGGTTTATATAAGGCAGGTTTGTTTGTTTGCCCTCTCTGTCTCCTTATGTATACATTGGCATGATCCCAGTGGCTCTGATAATGCATTTCTACTAGTTCAGGTGTTCTTTTTTTAAATTTTTGAAACATCAGCTGCTGGTGGTGCAGTTTCTGTGAGGCAGCTGTACTACATATGAAATAGAAGCTGACGCCACATCTCCATTTTGTAGATGGTCTATTATTTTGGAACTATTTTCCATCAGCTTGTTAGACTCAGAGTAATGGCACTTGACAGTCACATCTCTAAACGTACATATTTCATTACAAGCAGTTCACACTCTTACTCTCTGGACTGTGGCCCACTGTGAGACATTATAATGGCAGATACATCAGCTGTAGGAAACAACCAGTATGTGGGTTTACTTACTATATAACATCTTGGTAAGTCTATCTCAGGGAAGTAAGCTTAACAGTGCTACGAAAAATCTGTTTTTCCCATCAACAGGAAAAAAGTACCTGTTTTTCTGCAGAATGTCCATTCTTTTACGTCCTTCCAGACCTTTTTGTTTGATGGTTTGTATTTCTCGTGCTTGCAGAGCTTAATAACATCACAACGTTCTTCATTTGAGGCCTGTAGAAAATGAACTGAATTATTGGATTTTTTGATTGTTGTTGGTACTTGTACTTCTTTAAAAACCTCAGGCTACTTCAGGCCTACTGTGGGGATGCATTTAACAAGACAGTGCTTACCAGTGGTCTCCCAAACACTGATAACTGGAGGAGAGAAGGTGCTCTCTGGCTATACTTTGTTAATCTCTTCAACAATGTCTAGTCCTGCGGTCAGTCCAGCAGTGACGTTACACTTGCCATCTGGGCGCAGACATATATATACGTAATGTAATTCTGGACTGTTACTGTACTTGACCCCGTATTTCTGTCTGATACAGATATGCATCTTTTGCCGTTCACTGCAACAAAAATGAATATCCGGCCAATAAATGCAGATAACCATCCATCAACAGCCATTAAATCCAGCCAGGGCCCTGTTGTTTTGCTGTCCCCCAAAGCTGTGAGAAAACGTATGTCTGCAGGCAGTACTGTACTTATTCATACCTAATCAGATGTGCGAAAAGTTTTCGGAGTTTTTCAGTGTTTTGGAGACCTAAACCCTATTAGGTGGAAAGCGAGTGAGTTTATGCAGTTAATTGCAACCGTATTTTTGTAGCATGGCACCGGAGTCTACTCTGCCTTCTGACGCTTTCATTTGTTTATCCGCCTGGGTCTGGGCGGTCCTTTTGCAGCGGCAACCTGCAGTGCTGGCAGCGAGATGCTGGGGTGGCGAGGGGACAACTTCATGGGCTCTGCAAGTGGCAGGGGTCGCTAACGCTATGGTGAGCCCCGTTGCAGAGGGCAGGAGGACAGGGCACCCATCGTTTTGCCTTATGGCTTTCCCTTTCTTTCAGGAGGACTACTAACGCTTTGAAAATAGAATACAAGTAGGGTGAGACTCTAGCTAAAAATAAGGCCCAACGCTTAAGTTAATTCTTCCTCAGCACAACTATAGTAAAAACAGCTGGATTCTTTTATTTTGGGGTAGCTCTTTTCACCTGAAGATGCAGGAGTCGAAAGCAATTACATTAGGAACACCTGTGGACTAACTGATTTAGAATACATGCAGACTACCTTATTCTGGCCTTTCAGTGCTTAAAGGGGGCCTACGGGAAAGATGGGGACAAACTTTTTAGCAGGGCCTGTTACAACAGGACAATGGCTTTAAACTAAAAGAGGGCAGATTTAGACTGTATATAAGGAAGAAATTTTTTACAATGCAAGTGGTGAAACACTGGCACATGTTGCCCAGAGAGGTGGTAGATGCCCCATCCCTGGAAACATTCAAGGTCAGGTTGTACGGGGCTCTGAGCAACCTCCTCTAGCTGAAGATGAAGATGCTCATTGCAGGGGGATTGGACTAGGCGATCCTTGGAGGTCTCTTCCCACCCAAACTATTCTATGATTCTATGATACTTTGCAGGATTGAAAATGGTATAAGTCCTGGAAAGGCAAGTAAACTACTCAGAGTTAGTATCATCTGGGTACAGAAACCCATTCTGGTACTTTAGTTGTTACTGTCACTGCTGCCACTCTTGATGCAGGGCACAAGCTCTGAAGGAAGTGGCCCAGTCTAGAAAGTTTTACGTAGGCAAGAGGTTCAATAAAATCCTCAGAAATTTCCAAAATTACTCTCACACCACTGTTAATAAATTCTGCTACAAAAGAAAGTTTATATTTGAAAAATATGCAAGGATTATGGATACACATGCCAAGGAATCACTCTGACCACGGAGCAGCCATTTGGTATTTCATAACGTTCAAATATTTTTTTTATCCCCTGGAACAAAGAGCAATTTATGTCATAGAGCAACAGGCATTTGGGAATCTGAGTCAGAATGTGGTGTGATAACTTAATCGGTGTATTGCTAACTAACTTGAAAATAGGATAGGAACACTCTCATGCAACTTTTGAACCTTTTGAACTGTCATGAACTTTTGAACACTCTCACGAACTTTTTGAATTTAAGACAGAATATGTATTTGAAACACTATACTAGCTATTTTTTAAAATTGCAATTCAACAGTCAAGGTTTGTTGTTGGCATATTTTCTAGAGAGACTAATTAAAGATGCTCTGGTCTGTTTGAAAATAAACATGCTAAATGCTAAAAAAAAATAAGATATTTGGCCTTAATAAGCTTCAGTCAGACACAGCATGCAACACTTAAAATGGATAAACCAGTCTAGCTATTTTCCTGGGTTGCAGAAGGAAATTCTAGAGGCTGCCTGAAAAATTATCCTGGTATGTAATGGTAAAAACACTTCCCTTCCCAGTAGGTTTCTGACATGTAGGAGAACATGGGGTTTTAGAGGCCTCTTGATTGAGCTGAAGCAAGATCTGAGGTTATGATGGTGGTAGAGGAGATTGTAGGTACAGGAGAGATTTTTAAGAGGAGGGTCTTAGTGAATTCTAGTTCTTCAGCCAGGCTGCAATTTTAGTGTCTAAGATGGCTCTCAAAGGAGGCAAAATCAGTTTTTGTGATTACAGGTTGATTATCCTTTCTGTGAACCTTTCACCTTTCACTTCTGGATACAAATTCTGCGCTAAGTTCTAGTTGGTATGTTAAGCCTGAGGAAACTAAATTTCCTGTGAAGTATTGTACTCCATTGGACTCTCTCATTTTCTGGGCCCAGACTTCTTTGGAGTGTTAGTGAAGCCAGGCTACAGCTCTGTGAAGAAAAATATTCACATACTTGGAAGTAAAACTATATTAGGTCCAAGCCTTCAGGTTGTTTAGACCTGTGCCAGTTAAATATCCATTCATTATAATAAAGACTTCCTCCTTTGTATGAAATTGCATTTTCTCCTTGGTTTGCCTTGTCTTATTGCAGTTGTCTGCCCTGCAGCAAGCTTCCTGCCTTCTGATAAAAAGTAGTTAAATGACCCCAGACCATTATTTCACAGGAAGCTTATGTTTTTCAGAGCATGTGGTGGATAAGGTTGTATGCAGAGAATAAGCCAGTTATGCAGAGGATGCTGCTGCGTTCTCAGGAGAAGCTGGAAATGTCAGAAGGGACCCATGGGAGGAGAAGGAACTGCCCACATGCCAGTTGATGGGAAGGCAGGAGAATCTTGCTCCATCTTTGGCTGTCTTAGATAGACTATGAGGCTGGGTGTCCATACGACAGGTGTCGTTAACTGCATGTTTCTCATGTTCTGTGTAGATCTCTTTGGACACCTGAGCTGAAATTAATTTTACCAGACATAAGTCTCTTAGACCTTTAGTCAAACTGATACACGAGCCTTTATAGTTGATAGAAAGGTACAATCATATCTGGAAAATGGCTCAATTCACTGCCAGGAACATACCTAAGATAAGAGATATAAAGTGCCCTTAGGAATGTCAGTGTTTCTCCGCTGACTAGGTAAAATCAGGTGAGATGATGCCAAGAGATGTGCTGGCAGGAGTGAGGAGCAGTGAGAGTGCCAGCAAGAGTCAGCAGAAGCAAGGAACTTTTAAGACTGCTGAAAGATCAGATTGGGTCAACAACTTCAGAGTAACAGAAAAATAGTGGACACCACCCTGTTTTAGCTCTTATTTGTCAATGCATAAATTTCCAAAGGCTAAAATTAAAATATTGATAATTCTCAGTATCTGGAGGAAGTTTGAAAGATAACTCCATTAATGTTTGAATTTCATTCAGGGTACAAAGTGATTTTAACTACTGTGCTTTAGTTACTGGAGATGTAAGACAGTGCAAGCAAGTCTTTGTATCTAATCATGTACTGCTTCCTTACTTGTCCTTTGAGATCAAGAAGAATTGAGCATGTTGAAAAACTCAGAATGAATCATACTTTTCTAAACTTGCAGAATCCAAAGGACCAAAGAGGATTTGTATACAAAATTTGTTTAGACTCTCTGCAGGTAACTGGTATCTAAACAGTATGTTAAAACAATCAGAAATGCTGGTTATCTGGTTTTTAATAAGGATGGAAAAAAGGGGTATGATATAAATATTTTTATGGGGTTATGTCCATCAAACACATAATCTGATCGTTCCATTTCAAAAAGAGAAAAAATAACACAAAGCAGTTCTTTATGCAAGGACATAGCAGGATTTCGAGCAACAGGATGTTAAAATACAAGATGTCTTTGGTTCTGCAGTTCTCAGTGTTCCTAATGAACATCTTTGGGTGTACTACTAGAAAAAACTGGGAACAGGTACCAGCTTTATATCATTACTAAAGCTGATATTTATTCTGGTTTTGAATCTTTTTATCCTTCTTTATGCAACACTTTTATTTTCTGCTTGCTTTTCTGAGCATTTCATTTTGCCTCTACTTCCTCTGATGCCTTCAACCATCCTTCTCTTCCTTTGCCCCCTGCCCCCTTCAAAATGTGCTGTTTGCTTTGGAAGTTGTCCTAATGACTTTAAGGATTAGAAAAGCAAAAGGGAAAGTGGATGATTTAAAGTGTACGAATACAACATTTCAGAAGGGAGAGCAGCGCATAGGCAGGGATGGAGAAAACCAGTATCTGCACCCAGAACACTAGTCCACGTAGCAGAAGCGATGTGGAGATTTGTCATTGTTCCTCGAGATCCCCTGCAGTTTGAAAAAATGTTCATACTGAACAGGTGTGCAGCAGTGTAGAACCCTGAACATGAGGTATTCCCAGGCTGAAAGGAATGATTTATATTGTTAATATTGTATCTATATGACCTTTTGAAAACATCAGGTGCTACTTAAGTATTATTACATTCAAATAATAAAATAAATACTTGAAGCATCAAATATTTAACCCTCTCTTTCCCCAAGAAACACACACAAATACCGTGCTGTTCTAATAAATCCTTAATTTTACAGATTTCCTGCTGAAGTTTCTGACTAACGGTAAGTTATTTGTTCAGAAAGATTTTATGGTGCTCATAAAAACTCAATTACAGTTTTAAAATAACTTGTATTTTTTCTGTAACATGATGCTGCCATCTCAGTTCCCAGAGGGTATATTAAATTCAAGTAGCAATAACAAATCATTTAAGCAATAAATAAATAACCTGAGACTGAGTTGTTAAGAGTTAATAGTCTCCCATACACTCAATAGAGACTGAGGCTCCACTCTATTAAAGTGACCCCCGGGGCCATGGGCCAAATTGCACCCAGTTGTTTTGTGGAAGGTATTCATCCCTCACACATTCATTTCCTTCTTTATGTTGTCTCTTTTCATCAGTGAAGGCACTCTGCAGTGGCTGAGTCCGGAGAACAATTACGGTACAGTCTCAGAGAAAAGAAAGAAAACTGGGGTCATAAATATGTTAAATGGGTACGTGGGTTTAAGTGGCTTTGTAAACTAAACACGAGGGAAACCTCAGACTAATTAATGAATATGAAGCAGCATGACAGGAATGTTTTAAGGGGAAATTCACATTACCCCCCCCCAAAAAGAAAAAAAAAAAAAAAAAAAAAATTTCTTTCTTCCCTTTTAAAAATTAATTCCAGCAGGACATTCATGACACAACACATCCCTATGTTTTACTGAAATGGTATTCAAGTAGGAACTGGTTGCAGAGATAACTGAACTGATAATTCATTCTCAACAACCTATTGGAAACTGAATTCTTTCCTCCACAAAGATCAGCCATTTATCATGATAGAGAAGCTATGCAAAACTGCAGGAAGATTTAGGACTCCAGCCAAGATCACTGTTTAGCTTTACATTATGTGTCAATTCCTGGCCTGACTTACACTCACCACTAAAATAAACATGGATTCGTTGAAAGTCAGTGGTGTCAGGATTTGGCCCTATAATAATAAGATTATGGACCCAGAACAGTAGTCTTCATTCAGTCCTAGCAGTGGGACAAATTTAGCTCTCAGGGTCTTCTCCTGTACTCCTGTGGGAAAACTGGCAGGAGGCAGAAGAGGGGGAAAAGGATATGTGGGCTTTCCCTTACTCATAAAGCTTTTCCCTATATTTATATTAGTCCACATTCTGGAGAATTTTTTTCACAAGATCTACTACAGGCTTCTGCCACCAGCCTCCAATGCTGCCTCCAGCTCCATAGCTTTCTTCAAAATACTAGTTGATTTCCATGGGGAGTTTGAGTCTCACTTTTGGGGAAAAAATATGTTAGAAAACAAAACTACTTGTTTTAGCTGAAACCAAAATCTATATGGGGAAATATTTTTTCCACTGAAAGTTCTGAAAAAATTTGATATTTTTGTGCGGATTTGTTTTTGTACCTGATATAGTGTTCCTAGAGCTGATCAAATCCAGGACGGCATCACCAGCAGCACAGTAGAACCTTGCTCTGAAGGTCAATGTTGTCTTTGCCTTTCCCAGAGCCCTCTCAGGACACCGCTCGCTTGAGATTGATGCTGCCTCTGTGCCCAGTGGCTGTGCCAAATCCCAGGTTACCTGAGTGAAGTCCAAAGACAAAACAAGGTCCATGGGATGGAAGCTGCTTCTTTAGCAGTGGGACAGGTAACCACCAAGGCAAGAGGTGAGATGACTGGAATGGAAGAGAGCTGAGTTCCTGTTCCTACTGCTGTTTGTAACTCCTTTGCAGTTACCTCCAGTGTTCTGTAAAATGTGAGATCTATCTCAGCAGTGTGATCAGGTGCTTCTTGGAGGACAGGGACCATCTTCTCTGAAAGGGGACGGAGGAGCAGAAGCTAACCAGTGTCTCCACATTGCCTTCAGGTAGTCAGGGTGGAGAAGCTGCAGTAGGATGCCTCCTTAGCTCAAGACACAAAGCCCTTGCTTTGCAGATTTTGGGTTCTCTTTGCGATCCATTACAGATCTTGGCTAGCGGGCACTGTGAGAATATCTCCCTGTAAAAGATAACTAGTGAGCATTGCCTCCTCCTCTTCAGGCAGAATGGGACAGATCTTAAACTGCTGGTGGAGGTGGTTTGAGCTGATCTGGCTGACTGCCAGGGGCAGGCATGGAAGCGGCCGCTTCCTGATACCTGATGATACCTGCCACCTGCAGTACTGCAGGGCTGGTGACCTCTGCCTGATAGGTGGTGTTGAGGTTCTCATAGGGCACTACTCTGACCCTACCGGACCTTATAGACCAGGTCTCATGTCCTAAGCCTTTGTTCTTCCCCTTACTCCATAAGGTTTGTAGGCTGCACAAATTGCTCCTTAGTATGGAAAGTTTCTAACTCCATCAAAAGTATTTCAGAAGCGTACAAACAAGCACAACAGAGGCTTACTACAGATGTCATTATTGCTGCAATTAATACACATATATCACATCATTAATGTCTATGACTGCCTTGTTGGTTTTGTTATAATCCTCTGCTTTTGTTTGTTCCTAATTCTCCAGACCAGGACACCTACCAGATTTGATCAAGTCATCTTTCAGACAAGCATAAATTCCTGGGATGCAGAGGCTAGGTGGCTGCCGTTGGAGTCCCAGATATGTACCCACACTGCTCCTCAAGTTAAGCACCAGGTTCAGACTGCTTTCTGTAGAAAAGGTCCCGCTCTTGCACAATTAATGTCAAGGAGAGCTTTTTCCTTTTAGTTCAAATGAGGGAAGTTTGAAACCCTAGTTCAGAAGGATGACAAAGCTTCAGTCACTGCTCCTGCTAAGCATGGAGGGGAAAACCTTTCAACAAACCCTTATCCCAGGGTTTCAGATTATGGATTTTTAATTTCTCTGCTTAAAAGTGCTGTTGAAAAGCAGCTATAAGCATAGAAAGAGGGGCAATGACAAAATTAAGCCTGCGCAGTTAGCCTTTAGTACTTTGACTACATTATTGACATAGTTACATAGAAACGTATTTATAGTGTTTATTCACCAACACTCAAAATATTCCCAAGTCAAAGCTTTCCAATAAAGGCAGTGGAAAGAGGTTTTCAGAAACGAGTAAGTGAGCTGGTTAAACTCTTTGCCAGGAAAAGACCATTTTCTTTCTGTCCACTTGGCCAGCTTCTCAGCTGACAAACCACCATTGTCTTCAATGCAGTGACACTGATCTATACCAGCCTTTCAGCTATTGGATAGTTCACAGGCCACTTCTGGTTTTTGTCAAGTGTAGTCAAGATTTGGAAGTATTTTTGGCTCCTTTTTTTTCTTTTTTCTTTTTTTTTTGGTAAATTTTTTTCCAACTCTTTTACTTGCTGTCCTATCAGCTCATTGATCTACTGTCTTAAATGATCTGAGCGAAAGAAGAAAGCGTAATTTGCTTCCTACAGATGAATTTAGGGAGGGAATTAATGCAAAAGGACTAAAATGAACAGAAAACTTCCAAGATCAAAAGTTGCTTTCCAAACACCAGCATGTAACAAGTGACACTGCTCCACGTACAGGACAGAAACAAAGGCAGTGCTTTCATTTGGTCATCTTTTTCATGGCTATTATTTATTTAATTTTACTATTCATTCAGCTCGAGGACTGAGCATGGACTGAAAAAGGAATTTAGGATTTCAGCCACTCTCCCAACAGCAGCAAAACTATAAATAGTGTTCAGTCTTTTTATCCTTTGAACACTCCGAAGGCCCTTGTAGTCAGCGGAAGTGTTAGGCATGCCAAAGGAGCCTGGAGTGGGGCCTTTAATGAATAGACTTCGTTGTGCCTGGTGATTGCACAGGTAGATGGTGACAAGGCAGACAGTGTCCAGTCCTAACAGCGGTCCTTGTGTTTGGGAGATGATCCTTTCAAACCCTCTGTTCTGCTCCGTCTGATCCTTCTGTGCTCTTCCTAGACAGGGTGGATGAGAACAAAACTGTGTCCCCTTCCTTTTTGGCTCCAGAAAGGGGGTAGGCACAACACTGGTGATCCTGCACCAGTGGTTAGCAGGAAACATGGTGCCAACAAGGCCAAATGTGACCTTGCGACCACTCCTGTTCACCTGTTGTCTCACCATTCCAGCTCCCAGTGTGTGGCTGTGCTTTGAAACCATGCAAGCACTATAATATTTGAATTTTATTTATTTATTTGTTTGTTTGTTTGTTTATAATTATAAAGAGAGAAAATTGGCCTCTCTGTGCATTTCTATCCCAGCCAGATAGAATGCTAGGTGCTATCTTGGCTGGCTTTCCACTTTGGTAGCATGTCAAGGAAATGTGGCAAAGAGAAAAATTTAGCAATACACCTCTGTCTCTTTCCCTATTAAAATTGTTGGGATAGTAAATCAACTTTTTAACGGTCAGGAAAAAAAATTAGTACATTTAAGAAACCAAGAAAATGTCTCCTGTGGCATCTGAAAAAATATCACCTGGTACCATTTAACTTGAGGAGAGACACATGTGACAAAGTTTGTAGAGAAAATGTTAGTGTGGAGTTCAACTTGAAACAGAGAGCCTCAAAACACACTCTTCGTATTTCCAAATTGTTTCATGTGTGGTGTGATCTGTGGCAAGAAGGACAAGCATTGTCATTCAGTCAGTATTTACTGAAAGCTTCATAAATGCCAGCACAAATGTCCAATTGACTTTTTTTAGTCTAAATATATGCACTTGTGATTTTTAGATACAGTGACTGATGAAGACCACATGAAATGACACAAATGAATTTGCATGATAAATTATGGTGCGTGTAAAGAATAATGCACAAGTGAAACAGGAAAACAAAACCTGCCTTTGAGGTGATAGATTGATCCTGCAGTCCTGACTTCACCTGAAGAGACGTAAAAAGGAGTTTTGGCTACGGGAGACTGGAGGGAATGAAAGTTTATGCCTAGTAGCCTTCTTGACTTTTTTTTTTTTCCTGTTGAAGATCGATCTGTCAAACTAAAAGAAAAATAGACTTCCTGTCTATTACATATACAAGTCCTTGAATTATCTTTAGCGGTTGCCTTTTCACTGCACTGTGAGACAACTTAATTTGAAATTACTCTTTTTGGAAATCCTAAACCCCTGACACATTTCATTAGACACAAAATGATTATAGTTATCAGCTAATTTGTTTGAAGACTTGGTAAACACTTGTTACAAAGAGTTTTAGAGATGTCTAGTAGTTAGTAGAAAAGGGAAGCTGTCTCCAATCCTTAGTTTATTTACTTAGCACTTATTAAGCACCACTTCTGTATCTACCCAAAAAAGAAATATTTTAAGCAAACCGTAAAAGTAGGCTTGACCCTTTCACAGGCACGTCATAAATCAATTGTTAAAGCAAGGGTGAAAACTCTGAAAGAGGTCAGAGGTGGAAGAGAGGTCATCTCTGAGAAAGGACAGTGTGAAAATCCACGAGGGGTGGAGCTTAGCTGGAGATAAAGGCCTGGAAAGGAAATTCTAGAAGTGGTGAGGCTCTAACACCATGAAAGCACCACTAAAATCATAGCTATCAGAGCGCTGAGGTTATTCACAGATCATTTCTAAGCCTGCAACTCCAATTGCCAGATCGGTGATGCCAGCTCATCCGCCTAGTGATAAAAAGGCAATCTTTTAAGTGGAGGGTGTATTTACTTTTAGTTATATGCAAAGTAAGAACAATACTTCTATCCATTTCTCAAAAATTGTGCCATTTCTTCTGCTTTGCTTGACCTTGCTGTCCCAATGACATAACCATTTCTCTGGACAACCTTTCATAACTTGGGAGCAAGCACTCTATAAAAATGTTTGATGCTGTTCCCTGAGCAAGGACCTCTGCATATGTTTGACTTCAGTGGTTTTGACTTCATGTACTAACTACTAATGCACCAGTAAGTGCAGGACTGAGACTCCAGACAGAGTTGAGGGAACTGTATAGTGATATGAAATGGACATAACACTCTGAACACATTTGCAGCAGCATAAAGTACTATCAGCCACACTAATTTGCCATTTTGTCATGTCTGGGTTTTGGCTCATCTTCAGTCAAAAGGTATTAAATGATGTATCGGTAAGATTTGCTCAGTCTTTAACCAGCCTCACAGGTTTGGGTTGCTTTTTTTGTGTGTGTGCGGGTTTTAGCTCAAACTCAGAATTTCAATGAAGAGCTCTATTTAAGCATTTGTTTCACTCAATAGACTAAAGTTTAAATTCCAAACAATTAAAGTTATTCAGATTTAAATGGGAAGATTTCCTGATTGTTTTGTAACTGCACAATTTATAAGTCATAATGACATTCTTTCACTTTGTCCAGAAAAAACAAAGGCTGATTTATTTCCTAATAACAAAGGCAAATGGTGAGGCTGTATGAAACTGTTTCCTTATTTTCAATGGGTCAGTGCCAGGCTGTTAGGTATCTTTGAACCCCTCCTCCCATCTATAGCCTTCCCGTGAAGCAAAGTGCTCCGAAACATTGCCAATCTGCGGCGCACACCACGTATTGAGTTATACTAAGCACCTAGTTATGGTGCAGCTGATACCTGAGCAGTCTGTTACTGGAGATCTGCTTGATATTCATTGTATCAGCACTGATTGCATTGGGCTTACTGAAACACAGTAGAATGCATTCATCTGGCTAATGTATATACCTTCATTGATGCTGCATTGTGATGTAAACAATGTCCTGTTCCTTCCTTATAGCAACCTAATTGACAGCCAGGCATTTTGAGCACTCCAAAGGGCTATTGTTGTGGTGAATGCCGTAACAATAGGATTTCATATAGGTTGGGGCTTAAGAAAAGTACAATGTCCTTTTTCTGATATAAACCCAAGAATTGTGTACTCGTTGAGAGTGGGATAATGGCTTCATCATGGAATTGAGGCTTTGGCTTTGCTGGGAATCAGCTACGTAATTTTTGTGGATACGCTTGTTTAAAACCTTTTCTTTGATTGAATGCATATATCGTCTCTGTAGCTATAAACATATATTTTTTAAAAAAAGATGTCTCTTACTCCCCTCAATCTTAGACTCATACAACGTGAAGTTTTAAACTACACTCCTTGCTCTGTGTTGTCAGTCAGTGGTGAATCTTCCAGTGACCTCTATGCATGGAGCAGAGTGAAAGCCCACAAAATCGCACCCTTCATTGGAAGAATGATTTTGTGATGATATTACTAGGAGCTCAGCCCAGAAATGAGAGAACTAGCTATAGGGATTATTTCAAAATGCCCCTTAATTTTAAGTGCTTTCCATTTTTTGCCTCCCCCTGGAGACAGAATCCCTTCCTCTTCCGTCTTGCAAATTGAGATACTGCCACTCACAGACTCTGTTTGAAGATCTGGCCTTTAACCTCTGGGGTTGTGAGAAAATATTAAAAAACAAAGTTGAAAAAACCTGATGTTTGTAAGGATTTAAACTAAAGAAAATGATCCTCGCTGCTTAGAGTCCTCTTGTAATAAGGGCACTGCAGTGCCTTCTGGTTATTGAACTTGAAGACATTTCTCTGATTGCTGTGCGTTTCGTGGGGACAGAGGAATTGAGGAGTGGTGGATGGGAAAATGTCATCAAAACTTGGAATGGCCACAATTCAAAGTGGCCAAGGTGCTGTCATTTGTGCTGCTTCAAAAAAGATGCTTCCAGACCGCAGCTGGTATTGAACAGACATTCAGCCCAGCGTTTTCCTTTAGCCAAATTCTTGGAAAAGCATTTTGAAAGCCTCCCTCCCTCCTGGGGAAGTTTGGCTCCCAAAATTGGGAGGATTTTCTTGAGTGGCAGGGTTTTTTCACCCTACAGAAGTCACACCTGAGGAGTGCTGAACATCCAAAGCTTCAGCTGAAATCAGTGGGTTTGAGTCTGTCTCAACTGAGACAGCCTTTTTGCTTCTGATGTGTTAAAATGATCTAGGCTGAGATTCTCAAAACTGCTGAAGTATCTTAGGCATGTTCTTCCTAGTGGAGATGAACGGGTCTTGTGTTTTCAGACAAACATTCAACTACACATGAAGATCCAGTCCCTAACCCGAAGTGGGACGACAGCATAATCCAATACACATGGACTCTGGCAGCAGTAAAAAGCCCACAACTCCTGTTCTGCCAGGTTCCAACAGATGTAGAATATATGTGAAGTTTGTACCTTCAAGGGCATGGGAGTAAATCAAGCCCAGATATTGAGATTTCTCTCCCTCATATGTATGTGTTCAGGCATGTGTTTGAATGATCTTTTCCAAAACACAACATATTTTAAATCATTAAGTTTTTTCCCACACATACATTCATATGGTCAAAATTAATCTTTACACTGATTATTTTAATTGGTTGAATATGTTTTAAGGGGTGGGGAAGAATGGGGTTTACAATATTCTTCTGCTCCCCTCTTTGGTGTACTTGTGAGTTCACATGTGCAAACAACACCCTCCTCTCAAGCCCTCTTTCTTGGGATTCCTGAAACACACTCAAAACAGCTTTGCAGAAATGTTTAGCCATCCCAGTGGGAGCTGGACTGTTGTGATGATGGCAGCTGCTGGGTGAAGGATGGAGAAGCTTTTTTGGCACCATTGTCAAGTCCATTAGGACAAGCTCTCTCCAGATGTTGGAAGTTGATTTGGATGGAAGAGTAATTTCTTATTAGTATTGTTGCTAGGGATGGGCAGGTTCACATTGCCTAAATGGGCTCAGGCCCAGTAGGCTTGAAAATTCTGCGAATGTTGACATATTATTTATTTTGAGCACCTCTGGGAAGGGAGGAAAACCCCCGCATTTTTGTCAGAAAAAGAAGACAAAATCTCTATTAAAAAGATAGAATCCAGAGTGGAGGGCCCAATGCAGTGAAACCAAATATCATAAATAAACCCAGTCTGTAGAATATCAGTCTCCAAAATCTAACTTTCTGGAAGTAGAGTAGGGATTTAAAGAGAGGAATTGCTGTCCTACAGTCCACCTCTTATTAAATTAAGAAAACTTTATCAAAAAACATATGTTAAGTCATCTGTTAGAGCACAAAAAGATTTTCAGTAGAAAAAGGTTTTCCACTCCAGTAAAACCAAAACCCCAGGCAAGGAAGAGAAGAGAAGAGAAGAGAAGAGAAGAGAAGAGAAGAGAAGAGAAGAGAAGAGAAGAGAAGAGGTGGCATAAATTTAAACCAGAGATGCAAGCACACTTTGCTATGGGCTTTAACAGCTTTTACAAAGTTTACATGGAAAGGACCACAAATACAGCCACCATATCAGTGCCTGAAGAGGCTCGTTGGGCATCTGTGTAGCTGTGCCATTTGTGTCCCTGTGGTCCCACTCGGGTGGGTCACACAGGATGAGGCTTTTACAGCATTTAGCTCTCTGCTTCTTGACTTGAAAACTGCGTAATGGTTTTAAAAGACTCTGAAAGTTGCAAAACAAGAGTGAGAGAACAGGTTTGAAGCAGCCCCTGCCTTCCAGTTTTTAAACCTGGTAGTATTTTATCTGCATGGAAAGTTTCTCCCCAGCGGTTAGCAAAGTCTGTAACAGGAGAAGGTTGCAGGAGATTTACTCTCTGGTGATGAAAAATATTAGTGTCGATGAGTCTGAACTGCGGTGAGAGCTGGGCCACATGCATGGGTAGTATGAAGACAAGCAGGCTTCCTTTGGAGCTGCTTACATCCAAATACAAGGGGTTTCCTGGCAAAAGGCAGAGTTTAAGGGGGGGAAAGGAAGGCACAGACCCAGCCATGCTTTAGTCATTAACTTTTAACTTGAAAGTCAACTTTAGAGAAAAATGGTCTGAAGAAGAAGCTCTCTCAGCAGGAAAAAGTTGAAAATGGAGCATGACGTTTATAAAACAGCCTCTGAGCGAGCAGAAACTCTCCCTGCGACATACCACAGGTTTCCACATTTCGCTCGAGCAAAGTGCAACACAAGGAGCATGCGTTTTACAGTTCTAAGCATATTTAATACAATGTTTTTACAACAGCTGTTGCTTTCACAGAACTTTAACCCCACTGTGTAAATGCATCACAGGGAAAATACTCTGTTGTCTTGGAGACAGCCTTTGCTCGCAAGCCCTTTTCCAGCGAGCTGGTGTCAGCTTTCAGCTCCGGCCGCATTCCAGGCGGGCAGGCACATCCCGGCCTCTCTCTCCTCCCTGTCTTCGTCACTGGCCCCGCTGAAGGACGGACGGCTCAGGAATCTGGGGCAATTATCGGGGCGGCCTACGATCAGTTTCCACCAGCACACCTGATGAGAAAATGGCAAAAATAAGTCCAAAAGAGGGCGGGGGAAAAAAAAAATCTCCAGAAGTTTTCCTGCCATCCAATTTTGGGTTTTTTTTCTTTTGGTTAACTTTTGTTTCTTGCTTATCAGGCCTGGTACAGATCCAGGTGTCCATATCCTGCTAGATTTAGACCAATTTATTGTCTTAGCTGAGAAGTGTTATGTTACGGCTGATACTTGGAAGACCACTGGAGGTATCGTGTGACAAATGCCTGCCTTTAAAGGACTTGCGAAACTTCCCTAATCTATGCGAAAGATGATACCGGCTAGTGACTTGACCCCTCCAGCTCTCGGGCATATGCACCCACTGCGGCAGGTAGTACACAGCAAACACTGCCCTCATCACGTGTGTTTGTGGACACTGCACAAAAATGTGTTCCAAAGCTCTGCCTTCAAAGTCGCGCATATGAAAAGGAAATAATTGGAACCTTCTATTAAACCCCAGAAAATTGGTTTTCCTCTCGGTTTTAGACATACGAATGTGCTTGAAGTGGCTGTGCTCCATGCATGAATAATAATAATAAAAAATGATGCTATGAGCTTCAAATGTAGCTGCCAAACATCAAAGAGAGGTTTTTTTCAAAATGTTGTAGCTGGACCTAATCCTGCGAAGAACTGAACGCCTTTGAAAGCAGTGAGTGTTGGAAGGACTCAGGTCTTCCAAGCAAACACTGAAGACCTGAAACTATTAAGGCCCTAAGTCTAATAATCCCCCTGGAAACAGCAATGTGCAGCCGTACCTTTGGCTACTTCAGAACCATGTGTAAGCCCTGCTTTTTTCTGCAGGTAATGTAGGGGTAATACAAAGCTAAAAAGCAGATATTGTTTGTCTCCAGACACCCTTATTAATGCCCAAATCCGGTATGCACTCCTATGCAGTTCAACATTTCATTACTATCTTTAATGGAAACACGTATTTCAGATCCCTTCATTCAAATGACACTTCCAAAGCATATGTTTAACATTAGGAGTGTCCTTTCCTGAACCGGAGCCTAGAAGATTAGCTGAATGTTTCTTCAAAAGATTTTAAAAGTAAAAATTCCCTCTGTCAGATGACTTGTGTGAGCAAAAATCTGAGGGGACCATCTGTAATTTTAACAATGCTTGTCTGGAGTAATAGCAGTAAGGACCAACATATTGTCCTCTCAGCAGCAGAACAGTCCTCAACAGAAGTAACGGTTTTGGTGCTAAACAAAATTAGGACTGGATTAAGGACTGGATCTGCAAATAAGCTTAACACAGACAAAAGAAAGTTTTAATGCTAGGTAGAGTTAAAGAAAAGGTAGAGTTCATAAGAACAGCTGTGTCTCCTACAGCATCACAGGAAGGAACCTCCGGATTAGGTTGTGCTTTAAGCTTGTCTTTTGACTTGTGCGTTGTCCATCCCATCAGTTTATACCTGCTGGTGTTCACAAAGTGTTGGTCACAAGATGTGGGAAGATGCCTTCAGTACAGGTCTAGCTTAACGGGTAAAGACCGCAGTGATTTCTTCCTCCCACAGAGAAGAGGCCCAAGAGACAACGCAGCCACCTCTACCCAAAGAGAGGAGTATGGAGCCAAAGCCACAAGGCAAAACCTCCCCTGAGTGAAGTGAGCAGGATTTGGCCTCTTGGAAGATGTGTGCATGTCTGACTGCAATCTAGACTAACATGCCGCATTCTGCAAGTGTCGTGCATCTGCAGGATTTCA
Source organism: Chionis minor (assembly GCA_013398295.1). Lineage (NCBI taxonomy): Eukaryota > Metazoa > Chordata > Aves > Charadriiformes > Chionidae > Chionis > Chionis minor. The sequence goes on along the minus strand of VZSF01008153.1, from coordinate 154,988 downwards.
TTAGGAAACCGAACTGACAAATGCTGTCAGGCTAATGCGTCCTGAGGAGAGCCACTCTGATCTGACCTCGCAGGAGAATTATCGTGCACTTGGTATTTATATATATAGCTTTACTGTAAGGGAAAAGGTATTTCTGACCTGAGTATCACAGGCATATTTAAACCATGCCTCCCCTGTCCTGGAAAGTACCAAAACTTTTTGAGTTTGTGCTACCAAGTGCATTGGTTTTTTATTTCTACACATTCAAAAGTGCACCCGAAAGTTATGTACTGAATGGGTAGAAGGTTGCAAAGGCAGCTGCAAAAATCAATGTGACATTTCAGTTGCTTACAGTCAATACTATACAGAGGTGAGTAATTAGAAATACATAGTGCCTAATCACATCCATTTTGTTTTTGTAAAAGGGCGATCCTTATCTGGGTTCAAATGAAAACATGCATGTGAAAGGCTTGCACCCAATCACAGACTATACATTCTGACATATTTCTAGTCAATATGAAGCAACCCAGCTGGAACTTTGAGGCCCTGTGTGTTCCCAAATAAGCAGAGGCCCAGAATTATTAATAAATGCATTAGCAAGAAGCTTGGCTCAGTTCTAGGTATTATATTTCAAAATGGACTTAGATTTTTTTTTTCTGTTTTGAAACTGACTGAAGTGAGATGGTTGTGATTTATGTAATGCTAACCCTGACAGGAGTTTTTCCATAGATTACACTCCTGCATTTGTAGATAGATAGAAGCAAAGTTGTCCAATTATTTTCAAGTAAGAAATCCTTCAATGTCAGAGTTCTATTCTTGGAATTTAACATTGGCCTTCCAACATGTTTAGCTGATATTTTGTTTACCTGTGTTCATGACCTCTGATATCTCTAGTTTCTTATCCTCCATGTCTGTTGTCTGCCAGATTTTTGGTGACGTTACAGTCTCCTTATAATCTATAATAAAGACCTTCAAGACTTTAATTCCCCCAAAAATAGAACATTTAAACCCATATGGTCAGTCAACAATTTTTCTTCTTTTGTTCTTTCTCTCTGAACCCCAGAAAGAAAAATGGGTGTGTGTAGTTCTTTGTATGAAATCACTGGTAAACAATATTAAATCAGGGGGTTTTTGTCCTCTAGCAAAATATCAAACTAGGAAGATAAAAAATTTCAAAACCTAGTGCACGCTGAGGAGTTTGCTTGAAAAAGAAAACAGTGTTTAACACATGGTCCAGTGAAAGCAATGCCATGGTATTTTTGTGATGACATTTATAAATGGGTAGGACAAAAATCCGCACTTCTAAACCTTCAGGATGTGTCAAAATTTTCCCTGCCAAATGGCTAGGTTTAGGCAAAGAAAGTATAGCAGGCTGGATGTCCCATTGTAAGGCCTGAACATGATCTAAACAACAGAGTGATAGCACTGCAAAAGGAGCCTGCTGGCAGACACCTCTCTGCTTCTTCACATCTGGGCTGGGCTCTGACTCCTGAAGATACTCATGAGGACAGTCACATTTGCTGGTTCTTCAGCCTTGAAACCAGCACTCTTGTGTTTTCCACCTCACCCAGGAGCAGACACTTCCTCCATCCCCTTCTCTTATTCCCCCTTCCCAGGACAGCTGGGGACACCCAGGGTGCTGAAGCCACTGCCCACTGCCTTGGTGTCACCCTCCGGTGCTTCAATGCACTCTTGGTTTCTGGTGCCTGCAAAAGGGGACTGATGAGGAGAGAGTGGCAGTGCCTGCCCCTCTCAGAGGGCAACAAGGTGGGACCACTGGTCTGTGTCAGACAAAGGAGGCTGCCCTGGGTCAAATGTCCTCTGTCAGCCTGGAGCCACAGCAGGAGGTAATTCAGTAGTTATAGTCTTCTCTCCTGATGCCTCTCCTGATGAACCAGCTAACTAAATTGCTTGTTAGTCCATAAGAGTCTTACTGTTCAACAGTGTGACAGAACTATACATTATTAGGCATTGGCAGCAGATTATTTCAAGGCCCTTTTCCAGGGAGTTAACTGTCAAGTTAAAAAAATAAAAATAAAAAAATATTTGGGATTCTCTGGCATGAGAAATATTAACATTAGATAAGACATAGTGGTATAAGATATCTTCCAGTAAGAACTTCCAAAGAATTAATTTCCTTTTCTGAAAGCTATGAAGGAGTGAAACAGTAAGAAATGAATTTTCTCTGGATAAATCACCTGCAGAACTGAAGAGTCACCAGATCTGGTTTGATGCACCATTTCTTTATTGGATCAGTTGTTGAAACTCTTGCACCCTGTCACCTGCTGATGTTGACAGATCTATCAATCTGTTGATGGTGACAGATTTATCAGCTATCTGAAATATTTGGGAAACAAGTGGGATTCAGAATGAGGGATTCAGAAGTTCACACTTGCAGTTTTCTAATAAGACTGCATTGATGTTCATCAGTCAAAACGTAAAGGAGAGAAGGGGACTCGTATGGTTTTTTAAAAGATATTTTCTTGACCTCAGCCAAATGAAAAATCAGTTCAGTAGAATTTGAAATAAAATGGGCTTGATAGAAATTCTTTTCATGAAATGACACAAAGCATTTTTGTCATTATATTTTTATTACTTTTTAGAAATTGGAAAAAAAAAGCATCGCAATGAAAATATTAAAATACCATGCATGGATCATTTGTGTCATTTAAAGAACATCAAGTGAAGTATTTGACACACAAACAATCTCTCTTTTCAGGTGAATTTAATGCAGCTGAAATAGTTTGACAAACATGAAAACATTTTTTTTCCAGCAAAAGGACCGCTGGATCCAGTATACGCACTTTTTCCAATTACATTGTGCACTGAGGACCCAGTCAGTAACACCAACTCAAGGTGAGCACTAGTTAGAACCACTGGAACCCTCGCCAGAGCAAGGAGCGGAAGGCTGATCCCTTAGAGGACAGGAGCATAGTAACAACAGTGCTGTGCTGAATGACCTTCTTGAAGGAAAGAAAAACACCCCACCCAAATATGGGAAAGCCTCCATGTAATTAGAGAGAAATTCAGTATCATTTTCCAAATCAAAGAAATGATTGCCTTCATTGTTTCACTTGGAATGCTGAAAAACCCCCAAAACAACGTGTTTTTTGCCAAGCTGCCTGGGTGTGCTGTGGAATATGGGATATCTACCTAGGTAGCCTGGCTGGAGCTACACCTAAGCCACAGCTGAGTCACCAGCTGGTCACAGGGGAGGAAAAGAAAGCGTCCTCAGAAACAGCAGTCCACAGGTCAAGCGCGTGCAGACTAGCCATAGGTACCCCGCCATGCTGTTTATCCTGCCCGTGTCTCCACCGCACACTTCCCTACACTGTTATAACACACAGTACATTTTTTGATCTTAGGAAGAGGTTCAGCCTAGCACAGGTGGTGGTAAGTCTGGTGAAATCACAGTGTTACTCCCTACCCCAGGGAGCAACGCTGCCCTTGATGCCTACTCTGCAAATAACAAGTGTGCCTGGTTTCCCTCCTTGAATCCCCAGGTACCATCTGACCTGGACTTCCATGCGGGTATATAGTTGTTTTGAGGCAGAGTTTACATCAGACTATATTAAGTTCATCTTATATAGCATTCATTTTTGTTTAACATGAACATATAAAGAGGAAAGATTTCTGGGTTTGTCAGTACCTGTCAGCAGAGTGACGCTATCACGGAACCAGAACAGTGAGGAGACCATCAGTCTCATGACATCATGTGTAACTGTGCTGATCAGATCTCATTATTCCTGCAAGTTCTCAGTTGCAGCAGCATGGACAGCTGCAGCTGTCCTGCTGGCCCACAGAAGGAGCTGCTCCTCTAGTTCTACTAGGTAATATTAGCATTTTGGTTTAGGTAAGAGAGTAATTTCAAGGGAGTCTCCTGATCACTCTTGCATAGCACATGGAGTTTTAGATCTCTGGCTGGTCTCAGGGCACACAAACTGCATTCCTTTATGGTTAAGCTGAACCAGAAGACAGACTCTAGCAGCACACTGACTGTATTCCCACTGCTAATGAACATTTAGCACAAAACCAGATCAGAGCTAGTACAAAATAAAACTGCTGAAACACATCTGGTGTGAACGTTGGCTGTCCCGTACTGCTCCCATTGTGCTCCAGAAGCTGTTTATGTGAAAGTGTCCTTTGCCATCTGTCCAAACACTAGATGACAGATCGTATAGAGACTGTATTAACACAATCAATCACTCTGACCTTAGTTTTTACCTGTGGAGCTGCGTCCACCCGGTACGTGTACTGGATGTGAAGTAGAATGGACTGGAGTAGGTGCAACGTGGTAAGCAAAGGATGCTGGCACTCCTGTCCTTGGGTGATCAGACACCACACGCAGTCGGTGAGAGCGGATGCAGGCACCGAGGCTGAAACACGGGTCAAAACCAAGCAGTGGCACATTCTAATCCACTTATTAAGTACACAGAGGTCAGGTTCACTGACCTACTTTAGATTGTTACCTGCTCAAGGTGGGATTTTCCACACTTCTGTCCATCAGTGTCAGAGTTCACATTGTATCCACACAGGATGATTGCAGATCATACTAGATATTACTAAATTTAAATAGCCCATATTTTTTCTAGGAAGATTCTCATAGGGTTTGCTTTGTCTAAACAACCTGGTGATGTGGCAGGTGTGGTTAGCTCCTACCTACTCAGACTTTTGCTCTGTGTGGCTTTACTTACTCTTTTGTCTCTGAATTCACTTACAGAGTGCATTCAATAATAGCTTAAAGTTACCACATGGACAACAAAAGCAAGGATAAATGGTTGAACCTGCTGTTGGATTGATAAAAAATAGGAAAACTTTACATAGCAAATTCCACCACCTCTTTCCTTCAGGCAACCACTTCCCACATATCCCAGGGCTGCCAGCAGAGTTCTGCTGTGTTTGCCAAGGCAAAATGTGCCCAGCAGCTAATTAGCTCCTTTTCCCTACTGGGAACCAAAACGTTGTTCTTTTAGCAAAGGTTTTGTTAAGATACAGTCCTGCCATCCCTCGTAGCAGAAAGGAGCTGGCTGGATATGCATCCCCTCCCAAAAGCACAGCAAAGAGAGCATCCTTGTCCACCAGGAATGACTCAAAAGCATCAAATGTTTTCCTAAGCTAGCATTTTCTTTTGTTAAGACATAGCAGTTGTGTCAGAAAGTGCTCTGTGTAATCTATGACTTAAAAACACAGAGCCTCGACTTTTAAATGAAAAGCTTGTTATTGCAGTCCTATTGTTAGCCACACGTGGCAGTATTAGAGAGATACTTGGCTTTGTTAATAAGTCTAAACCTTTCCTTTGATGTTGTGTGGTGATAAAAAGTATACAAAAGCTTGAAATGCAAATACAGTGATGTGTATATTGCTCAAAGGACTCACATCTTTTGCAGACACAGGTTGTCGTATGTACTGCAGTCATTGTTGCTTCAGTATGAGTAGAATGCATTATGGTAAAAAAAAAAAGGTGCTATTTTTACTCAGTAGTTTATTTTAAAGATTGAATTGCAGCAGCTTAGTCTTGTGGAGATTAATATTTTCATCAAAGTGTTACAAACATTTTAGTACCAGACCACACTTTCACAACAAACAAAATAAACAGCTACTGAAATGTTTTATCACCAAACCAAACAAACAAACAAAAAAGAAACAAACAGAACTTTACAAAAATCAAAATTTTAGTACTGTGAAATGACCTGGAATGAAATGGCAAAGGCAGAGTGGTTAAGCCTGTAAGTTCATTTATTTTCTTACTTTGTACTTAATGTTGTTTGAAATACAGTACTATGTAAGCACGATTTACACCTAGAGTTAGGAATGTGCTCACATGCTACTGTTCTTTATGTCCAGCTTTTGGCCTTGGCAAAAGCATCTGTTTCATATGGTGGAAAATTGGAATCAAATTGACTTGGTTTAAATTAGTTCATTATGTGCTAAGTAGTGGTTTGGAGCTGTGGGTGTCATTATTGAAACGTTTTTTCTTGTCTATAGAAAACTAGGAAATTACCTAAAGTAAAGGTGGAAAATATTAACTAATGCCAACAGCACTTGAAAAGAATGGCTGGAGGTGTCGGGTCCTCACTACATGAATCATGTCAGATTATTAGCTCTCTTTGCTGAGGTGCACCTGTAATGGAGGGGTTTTGATGAGAAATAGATTTAAAAAATATGTGAATGATAAATTGGAATATGAGTTGTGCTTCATATAACCACAAAATTTAAGAAACACTGTTAGCTCCACAGCAAATTTTAAGTGAAGCCCACTGATTTCTTGGGACTCATAAGAAACTCAAATAAGAAGGACATTGCTGAAGGAAAGCCTTATCGTAATCAGCATTTTGGTAGTTCTAAAAATGGTTCACTGTTTTATGTGACATATGGCTTTTAATGAAAATCTACTCTTAGAAAAAGTGCACTACAGTGGTTTGAATTGGAGTTCAGGGTTGGTTTTTTGTTTTTTTTTGTTTTGATACTCTGTTTTCTTGACACACTGGCTAGACAGCAGTGGAGAAGTCATGACTGCAGCTTCTCACAGGAGTCTGGGACCTCTGGCTGTGAGCAATCCCACAGCATGAACATTAAGTCTCCAATCTCTGACCACTAATAGGTCATCCATCAGCACATTGCCAGACACCAGCACCTCACCCTGAGCATGTGAGACAGCTGGCTAGCTACCTGAGAGCCGTGCTAGAAAACGTGTCATCTCAACGCTGAAGGGTGTAGGCATGGGGGGGGAAGTTTAAGTATTGATGCATCTATTTTTCTTTTTTAGTTTTCACCTTAAAACATTTCAGTCTGTTATCCACTAATAAATGCTATCCACAGAAAACATGTCTCATTCTGAGTGGTGACCCTTTGTCCAGGCCACCACTCCTCTTCCAAAGAGGCAGCAAAACAAGCACTTGTTTGCTTTTGGGCTACCAAGATGCAAAACGAAAGCTGGTACCAGTTTCTTCTGCCTCTCAGAGCTGCTACCTCATCTTACACAAGCATTTGACATAAGGCATTATTTATGCTATTGGACGCACCAGCCAGGGCTTTCAACAGCTCTGAACAACCTCTCTGCTGACCAGCTCTTTGCAGAAGCGGCCCTTTGCAAAGCTCTGAAGTCTCTGGACACAGCTTTGCTCTCTCCTTTACTCTAGTTCAGTGAACCCTCCCGCCTGCCCCCAAAAGCCAACAAGATATTGGGCAACAACAGGAAGGGTCCTGATGGCAGGGGACATTGTTTTGCCACCTAATAAAACCTTGTAGTGCTGTGCACCGAGCTGGTCTCTGAAGCCTGGAAGGGGTGTAATGTAGTTGGAAAGCACACAGAGGAGGGAAAGCAAAATGCTTGTGTTGGCAGAGCAGCAGGCGAGGAGGACTGGGTCTCTTTGGTGCAGAGGGGAGAAGGCTGAGGGATTGTATGCCAAGTTTACAAAATCATAAAGGTGATGGGTAAGTTGGATGTGGGCACGCTGCTCAGTAAATCTCACAATACCAGAGCTAGGGGGCACTCAGTGAAACTCACGGATCGTCTTAAGTCAGACACAAAGGGATTCATTTACAGTGCACACAGTGAACTTCTGGAACTTGCTGCCAGGGGAGGGTGAGAAGTCAGGCAGTGCCAGCAGGCCCCTGAAAGAGGATTAGGCACATTCCCATGCAGTATCTATAATCTATAAATGGGCACTAAGAGGGTGAGGCAGGGATGTAGCCTGTCTCACCCCTCAGTGATGCTGGCGAAGATGACGAATGGCTCAAAAGTGTCCAGGCTCACCTGCTCCCCCACTAAATAGCACGTCCCCTTCTCGGTAGACAGCCCAAACTCTTGAAAATCGTCCTGAGGCTGGAGACAGTCTGCCAGCATTTAACAGGTTCCTTGAAATGTGTCATCTGTAACCCAGGTTGCAACACAGAAACCAGTATCAGAGGCTATAGCCTTCTAGGGCATAGGTAGAAGCAATTATACATTATATATATATTCCCTGGTTGAAACTGTGACAGATACTCTGGCTAAGCAGTGTCTCTGGAGGAGGACTGTTGTTCTGGTCCTCTGGAAACATGGCTTTGGTCATGTGACGGAGGGGCCATTGAGGCAAATGCAGTGCCATCGTTGTCCTTGTATGTCTACATATCTTTTGATACCGAGACACATCCAACTCAGTTAATTTATCTTTTAACCTCGGTTATTTAATCCTAAACATATTTTTTTCTGTTTTTAGAAAGGAGTTATGTAACCTTTCAGCTTCCCACTGGAAAAAAAAAAAAAAAAGAAAAAAGCTTGCCCTGGGTGCCTGACAATCTTCAATCCTTACTTCTCATGTACTGAGGATTCAGAAAAGAGTACACAAATAAGATATGAATGCTGCATTTTCTAAGATGTGTGCATCTTTTGACATAGGTTGAGTTGAAATTTGAGTAGTACCATCAGTGGGACTCTGATACGGAAGGAAGAAAAGGTGGAGAGGGGTTCAAAATTTACTGTTCACTCACAGTTGTGAGTTGTGATTGACACCCCCATGTTGGCGAGGAGGTGCCTGTAAGTGGAGAATAGGCTTTGGCTGTAGAGAACTGATTTGTAATTGCCTTCTTTCACTGGACCCCTGACTCTTGGACTGACAGACCTATATGCAATCCCATATCAGAGATCCCTTGTCTACATATGCATTTGAAAAGAAGATCTTCCTGGTATGTAAACCTTTGTCGGCTCCCTTCATTTTGTTTGTTTGTTTTGGTTTGGTTTGGTTTGGTTTGGTTTGGTTTTTGTGGGGTTTTTTTGTTTTTTTCTTTTTTTTTTCCCCGGATCCAATTACTGCAGCATAGTTTGGAAGGACTGGTGTGATTTATATTTAGCACTATGCTTTCCTCTTTTGTACGTGCTTATGGCATTGTCTTTGCTCTTGAACAGCAAAGCACAACAGTACTCTTTGAGACCAGGCCCCTGTTTCTATCTCATCTTAAAGTGCAGTTTCTAGACACACTGCTGTCTGCAGCCACAGGCCTTCTTGTCTGCCTTAGGATATCCCTTAAAGTGCAGTCAGTCGGGCCGTGGGCTTACAGAGGTCATGCATATGTCAGTATACCCACGTGGGCTTGTACTTTAATAAGCAATATCAAGCTTATTGGTAATAACGGAAGTGTTCAAGCAAGGAAACTTGAATTAAGAAAACTCTCCACGTACCTAGTACACAGTTTACATTACAGGAGACTATTGTATCAAGTGCTTGCCTACAACGCACACCAGCTGCATGCCAGTGATGGAGGAGTCCCTCAGCTTCATAAATCTGCTGTGGGTACCCATGAGGTCATATACGCCTCCGCCCCAGCCCTCCAGCCACTGGCTGCCCATGCAGCTTGCCTGCTTTCTCAGTAGAAGTCAGGGATCTTGAATTACTCCAGAGACAGACAGAGGATGCTGAACTGTTACACAGCTGTCACTGTTACGTACAGGGCTAAGGGTTTGAAAAGCTGAACGTCTGTGAGATGGGCACGTGTGCATAGGAGGGGAAGCACACACATGTGCAGCCCCTTCCCCTCGTGAAAGTCTACTGGTCATGGAGTTTGTGGGCTGAGAAAAAAGAAGGCAAAGTCTTGGTGCTACTCTGTTTCTAGTAGGGATGCTTGGTGAAGTCCACATTTCAAGATCCCAGGACATGTGCGAGCTTTTCTGAGGGAGGAGCTAATCTGCATGAAATCAGTACAGAGGAACTGACCTTCAGATATTTTCAATGCAGCTGAACAGGAGTTATCCATCATCAACTATGTGTGATGGGCATCTGTCATCCATCCCACATTTATTTACTTTTCAGGATCCTGGTAACTTTGTCAAGAGCAAATCAAAGACCTTGCCACAAGTTTAAAATGGATACATCAACTCTCAATTTTACTGAGGTGGTTTCTCACTGATGAATTTTCAGCGTAAGCAGTAAATGAAATCCTGACTATGTAAAAGTCGCATTCATTTGCCAGTTAATGTACAGTTTCTGCTGTCACTGAAATATATGGAAAGTTTGCAGGATATTTAACCAGGATTAGAATCAAACCCAGTAGCTGGAGAATTACCCTTAGTACCATTCCAGCCTTGATTTCCCAGCATCTGGTATCTGGACAAGTGCAGATAAAGTGTAGCTGAAGGATACATGTTTTAAGATACAATAAAGTCAACATATTTTAAACAGAGCAGCTTTTCCCATCACAGTTTACACTTTCCTGGAATAATTGGAATGGCAGAGATGCGGTGTCATAGATGAAGAGGAATTCAACCCTTACTGACTCAGGGCACTAAATAAAAAGCTTTCTCTGGCAGCAGCTGATGTCTCAGCACTGGAGGCAGATCCAGCTACTAAAGAAATACATTATTTAAAGGGACACAGGCACAAGATGAAGATGGGAGATTTGCATTGGTTTTGCTTGCAACAAAAACTTACTACATGACCTAGAGAATTTTTTTTTTTTTTTGCATTGTGTTTCCGTGTAACAGAGGAAAGCCGCTTCTTTGCCTTCCCAGGGACATTGCAAAGCTGGTCTGAGTCCCTGGCAGGAATGGCATTGCTTGGGATAGGATGTGCAGCTGCTGTCCTCTGCTCCCTGCAGCAGTGGCCATGCATTGACAGCCACAGGGCTGTGGATGGGCTGCTGGATTTGCGGGATTGAAGACAGCACTCGTAAGCCACATGAGTGTGGAATAACTCCCAGGACTGCTCAGCTAACCCATTTTGGCTCAATCAGCTGTACATTGGGGGAGATATAACCCTGTCAATCATTGCTCCTCATCACTCAGAGCTTTGAATATATCCTCAGCTTAGCTATTGCAATGGCAATAATTCAAAAATGTGTATAAGCAAATTAAACAACTCTCATTTGTATTGGTTTGCTTACCTTTGCTCACATATGGGCTCTGGTGCCATACTGAAGAAGACATTCAGTCCCTTAGGCTTGATCATTCCCAACACTTGATTTAGCACCTCAATTTTCCTGAGTCAGGCGTGAAAGTGAAGGTGATTCATTCAGCCCTAAAGGCAAGAGGCCAAAAAGAGGTATGAGAGAAACCCTGCCTGACATCCCTCCCACCAGTGACTGGCAGTATCCCGGACTCAAGAGAGAGGCGCCCATGGTTCTAGCGTCAGGAAAATTAATTTGTTGTGTACATGTGAACCACTGGCTCCTGCCTCCTTCCCTGCATCAGCTGGGAGCTGTGGCTTGGACAGTGGCAGCTGCATTAGGCTGAAAAAACAAACTTGGGGCAAATGGAAGGAGCTCCACACAGATTGCAACTGTGTACCTAAAAATCTTGGTGGCATAGCGATACTAAAAGTAAGAGCATGAGCAGCACACGAACTGCAGGAGCTAAGTAGCTACCTTCCAAGACTTTTGCACACTGGTAAGGATAAAAGACATCTTGTAAGAATACAAAAATTTACTGAATAATTTTTTCATCCCTAAAACACTAAATCAAGTACCAGTGTCATAGTACAGAGTAAGGATGAAGAGCCACAGCTCCTGAGAATTAAAATAAACAGTAAACACAACCCCAAACGAGGAAGCAAGAAGGACTTTCAGGGACACGTGCAAATATTATTGCAGCAAAGAGTGCAGTTTCCTCTTTTAAAGCAGGAAGCTGTATTTTCACTTGCTATTACACCCTGTAGCAAGTATGAAGATAGTTTCATCTACTGTTTGTGAGCAAAGGCAGAAAACAAAAGCTGGTCTCTGGAGGCTGAACTGTGTTATTCTGTATGTGAAGATTAGTCAAAGAACGTGGAATAAGCACCCTTCATCTTGCTGGCTTTCTTCCCTGCTAACAGCTGGTCAGTCACAGGTGCTGGCAAAACCCCCACCAACCTACTGGAATTTACAGGGGAGGGCTTTGTTATTTTAACACCACATTCAGAGAGTTCCTAATTTGCTCTGGTTTGAAGTGTTCCTTATGAATACAGTGAAAATAAAAAGAACTCCAAAAGGAACCTGAGTAAACACAGAAAAACTTGTTTGCAAATACAACAGCTAAGGAAACAACCGTGCAATATCTGTGCACAAAACACACTGTCTGAGGTGAAATTCGATTGTAGTTTCACTTTGTAGCCATGCTGTCCCTCTACCAGTGCAGTTGTAGCATCTCTGCCTTCTGGTACATATCTGCGGGGTAGGCAGAGCCCTGAAGAAAACGCTTTTGTAAAGGGTATGGGGGAGTTTCTGGGAACTCAAGAAACTGTAGGACAAATAGTCAAGCAGTCATAACTCCCTGGGGGACATCCAGTAACCTTCCTGATGCCAATACCTTTCCCAGAATTTTCCTGCAAATGGAGACCTAGCGGGCACTTGGCTCTCACAGCAGCACCGCGGGAGGCCAGCAAAGCAGCCACGTGGCATCTGAGACAGTGCTGAGAAACGTCTCCAGCGGGAAACAGAAAATCACATTTGGAAATGGTGTATCCTCAGCTGTCCTGCTCCCATCTCAGTAAAGAGCATCAGGCTATACGCACACGGTGCCATTTTTGGGGCTGTACCAAAATCCCAGGCAGGAGGGAAAGCGGGAAAGAAGGGATTTCCATTATTTTTTTGTGGTGTCATACAATATACTGTGCAGTTCATTTTCTGTGACTTTTGCTTTTGTAAGCTAAACATCATTTGCTATGCCAGGAAGCTAATCACTTGGAGGCTCAGTCTTCATCAGTTAAAAGTGTAAAAGACCATAGTTGTTTGTAAGGAAGAGGGCAGTAATGGAGGTTTTTAAGGAAAAAATGTATTGCAAAATGACAACGAAAAAACAACCAAAATGACTAAAGACTGAAAACAGCATGGGTTCTGGTATCACTGACAAATCTGCTCTTGCTCTGTGTCCCGCTACAAGCTCGCAGACTGTACTTTTTCAGTGCCGACAGAAGCTCTGGTGGGCACAGTAGGTCGCTGCAGCAAAGAATATCCATTTGAAGAAAAAACATTTTTTACAGCCACACCTGTGTTTCCAGATGGCACTAGCTGAGTATCAATATAAGACAAGCTATTTCAATTAGCTAGCTTTTCAAGCAGAAATATCTTTTCTTAAAGACAGATGCTCTTTGAGGTACTGCACTGGAAAACACAAAAGTTATTTGTCCACAGCAATGAAACTTTAATGTGTTTACTGAATAAAACTTGTGATGATATGTTTTAGATGGTATTCCACAATGGCTTTTGCTAATAGCATTAATAGCCCCCAATATTGCCAACATTTGAACTTTTTCCCTGTGCTCTTGCCTAAGTGTTTCCAGGATTCAGATCTATGTTCCTGTAAGGCTTTTGGCAGTTGTCCGTGCCTTTTTTTTCTTTTTTTTTTTCATTTACTGTAGTAAAACATGCAAGAAGTAGTGGTTTCTGGAGTTACATATTTCCAAATGGGTTCCAACTTCTCCTGATTTATCAGATTCGAGGAAGGAATGAATGAGAGATTAGTGCAAAGTGAGGGCAGGGAGATGAAAATAACGTAGCCTTAGGAAACCCAAGGCTTTGTTCCAGGTCTATGGAGGAGGACAGACAGTGTGAAGCAGAAGACAAAGATCCACCTTGAAGTATGAGTGACAAATGACACAGATGTATCTGCCAAGGTGCAGCGTGCCCTCAGAACCTTTCAGGAGAATTAGAGACTCATATCACTTGGCTGCCTACCTGCTATTTTCTGGGTGGCGGTGGATACGATCTTGCTGAGGCCTGTGAGAATGATTGAATTCAACCTCAGGCAGAAGATTGCAATGATATAGATAATGTGGTCCCTAAAGTAAGCTTGGTGGCCTCAGCTAATTCAATTTATGCGCCGCTTTCCTTATTGCGGAAATCCTAGGAGAAACTCACTTTCACCAGAGGCTTGATCTACAAAAGGTGCTAAGTTTTGCCAGCTCCAATTAATTTCATGTAAGGTTGTGGGTGCTTGCACCTCTGAAACTCAAGCCTTACACGTGATGCATGAAGAACCTGTCACATTCAGTGTCTCATTATCCAGAAGCATAAAAATGATTGAAAGAGGGGGAAAAAACAACAAACCCAAACTTCATAAACATTCATTAAAGTCCATCATTGGTATCTAAGCAACATGATAGCATAACAATATGTCAGTTGTCACTTTGTAGCATGCAAGTTCTATTCCCAAATTACCCCAGTAACCTAAATAAGAAAGGCAAAATGCACAAAAAATATGGCCATCTGGAATACATAATGTGGAAAGATCTGCAATGCATTACATGGTCTGGAAAGTGGCTGGTCGAATTCCAGAGAGCTAAGATAGACTTCAAAGTCTGGCCGCACATCAGTGAAACTGCTGATCAGCTCAGATATTTAAAGTGGGTGTAGATGAATGAATTTATTACATTTTTTATCTGTTGCATTCATATGGGAAAACATGACTGTAGACAGGTTCTCCATGGATTTCATGCTTGGTTCTTTTGCTTTTAACTGTATAGTATATTTTCAAAATTTTACATCATATTGCAGTTTTACAAAAAGAGTATTTTCCCATCTTTTATAATGCTATTGTATAAGAGAAAAAAAAAACAACCAAAAACACCAAACCCCAAACAACTATAAAGAATAAGACATAACTCAAATACCTTAAAAAAATAGTTGAGCAATTTTAATTTTTAAGTAACAAAAGACAAATCAAGCTGGTTTTCCAACTTTGCTTTGTTTTTAATAAACCCCCAAAATATCCACCATTTGGGATTTTTCATATTTTTGATTTAAACAGCTTCGTCCTGAATTAATTGCTATGTCTGACTCTTATTTACCCAGACTTCCAGCCTTTCTACTTTTTGTGAGAGGAAGGGAAAGAAAGATGAAGCCGTACACTTCATTATTTTCCATGTGCTGATCCTAGAATCACATGCATCAGAACTGGGATTTGATGTGTTCAAGGCATATTTTAATCAGCCTATGAATGAAGCCATGAATCTCCAAACTTTGATCATCTCTAATGGGGCAACAGGATTATTCTGCTCTTCTTTTTCCTCTCTTGAATGTTGTTATTGTTGCAATAGCTCATATAAAGAGTCCTTCACTAGGCTCTCCAAAGGTAGAACTACTCTAACTGGGCATGATTTTACTATTCTACCTATTATTTAGGTGCTGAAATCAATTATGAGTTACAAACAGAAGATTTTTACCATAAAATACAAAACTGTTGTTCGTGACAGTTTTTTCTCAGATTAGTTAGAGTGTGTTAGTTGTACTGAGCATTCTTCACTACATGATTCAGCTTCCTGTTTATACAGCACAAGTATCAAGTAAACTGCTAGCAGAACTGTTTTTAATTGACTTTTAATTACTATGCAATACGTGATAGAAATTATAGTGTACTACATACATAGTGCTCGCTGCAGTGGAGTAAGAGAACTGTCCATGGGAAATGCAATTGCAATTTGGGTTTTTTAGGTTTTACCTTCCCAGGGTCCATAACAAAATCCTAATATGGTTCATGCAATTTCCCATCCTCCAGCTAGGCTAGCACACACTCTGGAAGACGCAGCAAAATGCTTTCAAATATTGTCAATAGATAGATCAGCACATAGAGCACAGCAGAAATTGCACTACCTTCTCTTCCCCTTCAGGAAGTTAAGAATAATTATCTCAAAATAGTGATGGCCTTGGAAGATAAACTATTTTCCCCCGGACCTTTCTTCCATCCCATTGATGAAGTCACTGAGGAAGATGGATAATCTGTTTGGCTACCTCTGTGTATGGGTTTGACCTAAATCAGCAAAGTTACTGGAGATCTCATGCTGTGATGTGGATGTGGGAAGAAGAATGGACAGGAATACCAACAAGAAAACATGTCCGTTCTTGAAAGGGGGTGCGCGTAAGGACTGGTAGTTGTTGCAGCTAGAGTCGACTCCAGGCAGCTGTGACTATAGATCAAACGATTGTAGCAACCACCATCTCCCAGCAGAGAACATTCCTCCAAAGTTCTCTGAAGCCTTTTCAGTGATGCATTCTTCACCAAAGCCTCAAGAGCTGAGGTCTGAGGTGATTTACCTCACTTTGCCAACATCTTTGAAATATCCACAAAGGCAATCCGTATGGTCATTTGGCTCATCAGCTTCATGTTTCTCTTGAAAACCAGATGTAAGAAATAATCTAATATGACTGAAGAAAAAAAATAGAAAGGGGGGGGAGTGGGGGGATGGGGAAGGAAGGAAAAAAAGAAAGAAAAGAAAAGAAAAGAAAAGAAAAGAAAAGAAAAGAAAAGAAAAGAAAAGAAAAGAAAAGAAAAAACTTGGCTGAGCATTTCAAAACCTTCACACGCCATAGAAGTTTGGGTGTCATTTTCCTCATGTTTCATTCATACCTTTAAAAGAAGAGGAAAGGAAAACATGCACTTAATCAAAATCCCAGCCGCACTTCCTGAGCCTATGTGTTTTGCAGATGGGAAGACTCAGAAGACAGATTGATTTTTAATCAACATTAAATAAAGAGCATCTGCTTCATGTAGTAAAAACGTACCCTATAGTTCCAGTCATCTGACACAGCTGCTGATGGCATCACTGACTCCATGATAGGGAAAGTATGGTGGTAGCACAATGCCAACTAGAAAAACACCACCTGGGCAAAGGGTGACCCATAGTAGAAAGACCCATGGTGTTCAAGCCACCACTTGCCACACCTTGTCACTACAGACCGGGTGCAAAGAGTAAATCATCATAAAATCCACAAAAAATTTCTTCTTCATTATAGAACCAGATCCAAAACAACTGACTGTTCAAATAACTAACATTTCCAAAATCACCACACACAGGGTCTAAACTTTTTTGTCTGGTTGCAGTCTCATTGTCTTTTAAGCAAAGGAGTGTGGAAACAAAAATGGCTTGGATAACTGGCTGGAACATTTTATTCCCCTGTACAACTTGCTATTTGCAAGTGAAGGGATTCCTATTTGAAGATGAGTGAAGCTTTACTTGCATTTGAGCAAGGCTAGTAGCTATGAGTACCCTGCCATGATTTGTTACAGTTGTTTTCATGCTTTAGAAAACAAAATTGCAAAAAGCATAAAACCATGGTGGTTTAGGAACTATGAATAAAAGATAAACATAATAGCTGATATGAACAATGGACTGGTAACTTGGATGCTAGCTTTTTATAAAGTCATCCAGAAAATATTTGCAAATTATTATGATGTTTACAAAAATATGTTCTCTTTGACAATGATTCATCCACAGAAAAAAAAAGTTTCCTAGATAACCAGTTTCCAAAAAAATAATTCTTTAGAACTATTTAGAACTGACTTTAAAAAGGCACTATAAACATGGTTTAGCAGGAGTATAAGCTAATATCATACCCCTTCCTCAAAGAAAGTGCTAGCAGGTTAAGAGGAAAAGGCACTGCAGGGCTGAAGAAGCCCCCAAAAGTTGTGGGTCTGTTGCAGAGGAATTTCCAGGACACAGCAGTCTTCTTTCTTTGAGCAGTTTCTGGCAGGCCAAGGTTCTATTTTGCAGATGTTAACCCAGTAAGTCTGAGGGCAAAACAAAGCCTTGACTTATCAGCTCCTTGCTGCATATAAGGAGTATACCCAGCCTTGCTTATGCTTGTTAAAATATGTTACTCCAAAGGTTCTAGACTAACTTTTGGAGTCGCTTTTGAGTATACTAGTGACAGACCTTTTAAAGATCTTAAAGACAATACAGATTGCCTTCACCGCCATTTAAAAGAAAGGAGAAAAAAAGATGTATCTTCTCCTTGTTACCAAAAGGAAAATTGCTGTGTAGCAGCAAGAAAACCCAAACTGACTGGGTGGCTGAGTACTCCTGCTCCCCTTTCATAGGAGCAGCAGCTTCCAGCTCTCACCTGACATAACTGTGGGTTTTGAAGAAAAACTTTGTATTATGAAAATTAGGAAGGGAGGGGTGTGTAGAGGAAAAAGTGCCCATATATAACAAATATATTAAGAATAGCACTGGCAGGAGAAACAGAAAGCTTGAGAAAAGCGGTAACTAATTCATCTGAGGTGTTCCTTGGGTTATAAGGCCTTGCATGTCTCTTAAACTCATCATATCCAGCAGTCAGTCAAGACCAAGCTTGCCAGTCAGTGTTTACTGAGAGCCTGAAAGCAGGACACATATCTGTTGGGTTTGGTTTTACATACATGCCTTTCTCATTTGTCTTCCTGTCCTGCTTCATGTTTTTCCTATTCTCGTTTAAATGTTCCATTTTTTAGAATGGTTTAATAATCCTTCAAAGCATTTAATTTCCTCTTTGCCAATCTAAGCCAAAACACAGGCTGTATTCTGTTTGACTGATGTTTGACCATGAGGATTTTTTCTATCTATCCATGCACACACATGCACACACACACACATGCAGCAACGCGCACACAAAAAAAACATCAATCTGTTACAAATCTGAAAGCAATATTCAGCCTAAATTCCTCAGGAGCCCATTCAGGGACTTTTTCAATGTCAATACGAGGAATAGTCCTTGTGTTCACAATTATTTAATGGAGAAATATCTAGATTGATTTCAGAGCACCACGCAGCAGAGGAGCTTGTGTCCCATTAGAAAACTAAGTTTTCTTTGAGAATCACTTATGATGAAAAGCTGTACTTATTTTGCCATGCAAACTATGCAATTTAATGTGTACTCCCCTTAGGGGGTGACATGGAAAAAAGACCTAACTAAAGTCTTCTGATCTAATGCCCAAAATATATTGCCTTTCTTTGCGTTATATATTTTAATGAAAAAAATCTTTTAAAAAGGTGCATATTTAGACATAAAAGAACCCAAATAATTTAGAATAATTACATTGTAAATGTCAGTTCTTCGTAAATGAAGCAATACAGTATATAGAACAGGAGCGGGGATACACTGTCAAGCAGGTACCCCTTTTGTAAAGCTGCATTTCTGCAGCAAAGGTTTTAAAAAGTAAGTCATAACATCTTCGAACGGATATCATCTTTCTGTGGCTGAAGTCCATTTCTTATCTCCTTTGGCTGGTTTCGAGGAAAATCTCAGTGTTGTTAGCATGGTCTCATGGCAGTCTTTCAATGACTGACCTCCGTGTTCTTCCCCGGTCCCCCGTCCTAGGCTAGAGCTACACAGTTTCCCCACAAGCCCACAGCCATGCAGAGGGGTGAAAGACCAGGAGGGAAAAAAGGGCAGAGTCTGGAAAACCTCTGAGAATTTTACTCTTCTACAGCCCTTCTCTGTGGTGTTCTCCTCTGTAGTCTGTTGGAGAAATCAGGAAAAAATTGCAGAGCAATAGGGACCTCATTTGTCCAGAACAAAACTCCACCTGTATATGGGTGGTTTTAGGCAAAAAACCTCACTTCTTTTTCTGAAAGTCTGACAGAAACCTGCATCTTCTCCAGCAACTCACTTCTTTCCATCTTGAGTAAAGCAGGCACAAACATTGCTATTTGTTTCTGATTTTCAAAAGGCTCTCCCGCAGCACACTCAGTGCACGGTGTGGGACATTTAACCCAAGCAGCATGCTTCTCTTTTCACAAAAAAACCCCTGAGCCAGTAAGACATGAACAATGCCTTTTCTTCACAGAGAAGGAAGGTCACTATGACATAAAAAAGAAACCCAAAAGGAGTATTTCTTCCAGATAACCCACGGCCAGTCCCTGATGAGCTTTCCTTACATCTGTCCTCGGGGAGCCCCAGCTTGGCTACACACAAATACAGCAGAAACACATTGGAAAACTCTGTGTTCGGCTGCGCATAACACACCTGCAGTCTCTCAGGAACACATTTTAAGTGTGTTGCTTTCTACTCCAAAAATGATTTGGCAGAACACTTACTAACCATTTTTTGGTTTATGTTTTTGTATCTAGCTTTATAAAGGATGCAGGGAATAGTGAAGCTCAGACTCCAGCCTAAATGAAGGCGATCACTGTAGGTAAACACATAGATGCCTTCCCCTTCATACCTAGTTGAAGAACAGTCACTTTTGTCACCAGCAGCTTCACAAAGACGCTACAGGATACTAGAAGTGGACTCTGCCTGCCCAGGCACAACATCAGGTCCCTTCTGCCCACCAGGTCTAATCCTAAAAGCTACACATTGCTTAAAAGGAACTGCATGCAGCTAAGAATATTTCCAAGATGTATAATTTTTCTTTACAGGAATTGCGTGTAGTTAATATTTCAAGATACATATTTTGTTGCTGTCCTTATACTCTTCTGAAAAGATCAGTACAGTGAAAAAGTGAAAAACTAGTACCCCTTTAGCTGTAGTGTTGCATTCTACAAGAACGCACAGGGGAACATTCAACTCCTCCTCTTTCCTAAGTGTAAGTTATATAGACAAAAACAGAACAGCATGGCTTTAAAGACACACAACCCTATATAAAATAGCAGAAATAACTTTTTTGCTCTGAAATTCTGTGTACTTGGTGCACCTGAGCAAATTTATCAGCAAGAGCCTAAGCATAGGAAGAAAGAGACTGTTGTAAATTGGAAAAAACTCTGTAGCAGAAGGCTTCTCTCACATAGAGAATTCCAACAAAAAACCCAAAACCTTTGAGAGGATATTACTAGCCCCATGCTATTCATCAGAGTGAAGAGAGCTTTTTTAAACAGCTGACTTGCAAAGAATAATGCTTCTAACAAATACTTCTTAATGAAAACCACAATTAAGCAAAGATTTCTCAAAACCTACATTCCCTAACAAATCCCACCAAAGAGTTCTAGTGTCTAAATTAAGGCTCCAGTAGATTTTACAGGTGAGACTACTTTTTTATTTATCCATTTCCTCCACTCCGTTTAGGCTCAACAAGATACGTTGTAAAGTGGACACAGGTGCTGCATAGAGATTTGCTCTTCTCATAGTACTTACTTTATATATACTGGCTACCATATAAAGCATTTATCCTCTGAAATGAGAGTTTTCTTTCTTTGTGAAATTAAGAGTCTTGCTGGACCTTTTTCTGTATAGTGTTGGTTTTTTCTGTGCTGGTTAATGGGTCAGTATGAAGGTATTGATCAACGTACAAGGGTGAGACCAGACCTGAGCTGTTGCTTGGGTTGTGCCAGATGAAACAGATTAAAACTATATTTCAGTTATAATCTCTTCCTTCAAAGGGCTAAACAACACTGAGATCACCATCAGCTTGGAGTAAAACCTAGATTTTATTGGAATATGAAACCTAGAATACAACAGATTCTTGATCTAATTCCCTTCTATATGTAAGTGTGCAGCTCCAGTCTCTAGGGACAATAGGCTGTAATGTTTTAAATAATTTAAGTAATCCAAGGCCTCTTTCTAACTGTAGCTTTTGGGCTGTTTCCTAACTGAGATGAAAAGCTCTTCAGGCAAAACCATGATGAGCAGAAGAATGAGGTAGAAAGACCATTCAGAAGCTTCTAACTTAACTGATAAATGCTTTTCACATTCTTTTATCTCTGTCAGGTATAGTATTAAACATTATCTCATTGACATTGGCTACAGGAATCTCAGAAACATAATATAGCCATAGTTTTGCAATGATACCATCCCTGGTGTGAGATAAATGAGTTTTGAAAATTAATGGATTTGCCCGCTGTATGGAAAAGCCAAAAAAGTTCTGTTTCGTGGATTTTTAAATGCATAAAATATTGTGCTGTTACTACAGTTTCTGCTCTAAGTCGCTTTTCTAACAATAAATAAATCCATTAAAAAAGCTATTCAGGATGATACAGAACACAATGGCTTCTGGATGTTTGGAATTATGCATTTTAAATACATGTGCGTGTTTCTAACTGAGCTTCAGAAAACATAGTTGTCCTTTAGCTAGTGTGCATTCATCTTATCAAATTACAAAAACTGGTTTCTTTACTGTCTTTTGTTGCAGATGAATAGCTCCATGAAAAATATATGTAGGCAAACAATATGTTATTCTTATTGCTTTTCGTATTGTGGATGTCTAGTTACCACTATATTTCTTATGTGTGCACAGTGGCTGCATGGAGTATCCTAAGTATAGATACCTAAATGTAACTCAGGAAAAGCGGACACACAGTCTTGATAAACTCATATTTATAGCTTACAAGTGTTCAGCTACAAAGAGTAATAAGATTTTAAAGATGGGTTGTGGGTTGCTTCAGGAATTTTTGTGTGCAAACATTGCCCAATGAAGAGAGTAGAAAAAAAATTTGCTTTTAAACTAGAGCAGCTAAATGTACCCAATAAAGCCTAAATGACGCAAAACACATCTGGCTTCAGGTTTTGCAATGCACTCCGTAAATGAATTTTGATTAGTCACAGGTTTGCAAATCTACAAAGCAAACTTGTGTCCAGTGTCTTCTAATGTGGAACCAACCCAGTTACAGTGTTCTGCTGAAAACCTTGCAAAATTTTTATTTCACCAGCTTTGTGAACTGTTTTGCAGTTGTATCTAAACGGCTCTTTGATTTTTGGCTTGCTCAACACAAAACACAAAGCAGAATTCAAAACTAAAGATTCTGTAGCAGTAGAAGAAGGAGAAGATGATCATGTGAACAGGCTATGGCTCCACAGACAAATTTGCGTAGGACTACTCTTTTTTTCCCCTTCCATATACAAACAAGCCATGTTTTGAAACTGAAGCGCAGACACTGGAATCAGGAGTTAAAGCATGAAGTCAATTCACTTTTCTTCTTTGACTACCATCACTTTAGAAACAGAAGTTGTTCTGTGGAATTTTCTCTTCCAGAGTAAAGCCATACTTTCGTGCTTTACTCATGCTTGTGTTGTTCCAGATAGGTGTTGGACTCTTTTTGGGAGAATAGTTTTTGGGTGTGGAAAAGAAAAAACAGTTCAATCTGCAAAGTAGTGGAAGGAGACAATATTTTTTTTAAAAATATAATCTCTCTATAAAATGGCATAATAAAAGGCCAACTTTTCTTTTACACAATGCACACTTAAGATTTTGGAGTCAAGCGAGAAAAGTAGTTATGCCTATGTGTGTTTAAAAACTTTAAGCCAGGCATCCAAGAGCTTCTCAGATCTTTATCACTGTAACTAACATTTTAATTTAATTTGTCATTAAGGAAACCATCTCCATCTAGTGCTTTGCTATTGCTCCAAGTCTGTCAGAAGCAGTTTGGGTCCATATCTGGCAGGAAGGAGGTGATTTCAGCGGAGAGGGGTAGAAAATCTCGTATGGCCAAAGGGCAGCCTTGAGAAAATGGAAAGTGAGAAAGATGAGAAGGATGCTTGGAAGAGGGTCTCATCCACAGAAAGTGAATAACCAGTCATTCCCTTCCTGATACTCCGTAAACAGAGCAAACATTGTGCCCATCAGAGCGAGAACTTCAACATGGCTTTCCTTTTGCTATAAGAAAGAAAAAAAAATTGCCCATGAACTGTGCACTTGAATGCAACTGGAGCAAATAAGCAAAGGAACTTGCTGGCATACAGAGTCTCCCAGAAGAGACAGAAATCTGTAGGAAGTATGGGGAACAGAGGACCAAAAGCACATTTGGTTTCATCCTTTACCTCATCTAATCTGGTTTATCTCTCTGAAGGCCTGGAAGAAATGATACGTGTAGCACATTTTATAAAGTTTCAAACGTATCCCAATGTCAGGCCTTAGTGTCAGAGTAGGGAAGTCTATTTGTTTATAGGGAAATGAGATAGCTGCAATTTACAGTCTGACAAAGTCACTTTAATAACTGATTAGTCAGTCAGTGCGTTTCTGCTACTCTGCTTCTACTAACCACTTTTCTGCCATTAATTGAGATGTTTCATTTTATGACTTCAAAGATGCCCAGAACAATGCTACAAGGCAAATGGACTAAGAACAACCAATAGAGCTGGATTTTAATTTAAACAAAACAAGAACAAATACAAGTACTATTTATCCCACAGAGAAATTTACCTTTTAAAATAATCACCACTAAACTATGCTGTTGTTTCCTGTGTTTGGGCACAACATAAAAAACTTCTTGATTTTAATAAAGGTCAGAGTCTTTCACAATTGGAAAACATCTGTCAGAGAAGTTTGGTCTAACCAAACATGCACTTCCACAGTGTCTCACTGCACCAGCCAGTAAAATTAAAAATAAAATAAAAAAAACAGCAAGGAGCAGCAAATGGTGAACTCATATCTTTGGCTTTTCCAAAGCGTCAGAAACAATCAGATGAGAAGACCCAGTCATAACACGTTTGATGGCCTGAGGGAGCTGCAATTATTTTTCATAGCCTGATTGCATACAGAAGATAATAAACTCCTCTCCACCTGAAATACACTGTGCCACAGGTTCTAAGTGGCAGAGAAGAGAGTTTGGGTGGGAAGCCACAGACAGGGCTCAGGGCTGAAGCAGTGGGAGAGAGAGAAAGAAAGAGACAACTAAAGAGCAAAAAGGAAGGGCAGGAGTCTTCCGATGGGACAGCACTGTGTTGTGTAGATATGCCAGGGAGTATAAGCATGGCAGCCGCACGATGACTGGTTTGGCAAGACCACTGTAGGAGGTGGGAACTACACCTATGGCTCTACAGAGTGCACACAGTAAGAGTCTGCTGAAAACTCAGCCTCGTGACTGAGTCACATCACCTTGTGCACCTCTAGCGCCATTTTGAATTCATAGCCCCAGGTGTGATAAGGGTATCGATGATGTGCTGCGCCTGCACATGTGGACCAGAAAGCCTGTATACTCCTGCTCACTCCAGCAATGGAATGACTTTCTGGACAAGTCTTCAGATAACCTGGCTTTCTGGCTGGGGAAACTGCACAGGCCCTGTCACAAAGACCCTGTTGAGCCATGCAGTAATTGGGTCCAGGCTCAAGCAAAGCGGGTGGGTGTTCTGGAAAAAGATCCAAACTTGGCTCCCTGAGAGAGGGAGGAGAGAGAGAGAGACTCCAGGAGTTAAACTGAAACCAGACTGGGTCCTGGGGCTGCTAAGGTATATGAGTAGATGTTGATCTACTTTTGTACACAAAGCCTGTCTAATGTAGCTTGTAATGAAACATAAGATTAGACAAGATGACATGTGCGAGTGTTGTTTCAGGACCCTTTGTTCTCTGCTGCTCCACAGTAACTGCTAAGCAGGAAACAAGTCCTATCTACATGCCTGCTGGCATTCATCACACATTCCCAGATGCAGAATACAGGTGTCTGTAGCTCAAATTGACCTGAATGGTGCTGAGTGGCTGGAACATGTAGGGACAAAGTAGACATCTTGCTGGCTAAGAAGTGGCAAGTCCTTCCATGAGAGCAAAAAGCTTAGAAGGTATGTCCAGGGCATGTATTCTGAAATCAGAAGACCTCAGTGAATCCTATCAAAAAAAGAGGATATGACTCAAAAGATTGCAGGGGACATGGCTGTACCCTGATTAAAGTGGAGAAAAGACTTGAAGACCATGGTTATGAAGAGACATAGTCAACTCTTTTGTGACATAGTCGTCAGAATGGAAGCATACATGAGGTTCCAGTCCTTTGGTTTTGACAATGAAAAATTAAATTTCTCATCCCTGCTTTCTTCCTGTGGCTCGCACACATGTGGGTTGCCTGCAGCCCCTTTGCATCTGTGGGAAGGATTGACGGGATCTCCAGTGAAGTGCCTAGAGTCTGTCTGAACTCTGGGCCTGGCAGATGATTTTGTGATGAAAGCCCAGAACTGGAAATGAAGAGACCCCCTGCTGCCAGCAGTGCACTGTCCTGTGAGCTCAGGCAGTGTTTAAGGTTTCAAATAAATTTTTCAAAACTGGAATAACTTCACTCCCCTTTCTCTTAGGAGTGGCATGAGAGAAAATTGGATTGCACAGACACAGAAGAGGTTAAGAGCTTGCAGACCCCTTCTGCACCACAGCCACAACTCCAAAGACAGGCCTACTTTTGTTTTGGTATCATGGAAAGAAGAAGCAATTAATATGACTGCAGTTCACAGGCTGAACTGTGTCCCCTGGCTCCAGACACTTCCATTTTCCTGGGAGGAAAACTTTTCTTGGGCTGGGTTATTTGTCCTGTCTAGACAGGCTGAGGAGAGGCCTTGTACAGCCATCTTACCCCATGAGGCAATAGGGGGAAATTTGAGGTTTGGCTTTGCGTGTAATTGTCACCTATAGAGAGGAGATGTCATAACTTCCCTGGGCAAACTGCCTCTAGCTATTGGCTTTTCTGTCTTAATTCCTTAAAGCTGTCCAGTTTCTGGAGAGCAGTAATTGTGCCTTCAAAGTTGTGGGATCTAGCATCAGTACATTTCTCAGGAATTCTCCACATTTCCCTGCTTCACAGTGATTTTTTGTCATTTTGGACCTTTTGCATAAAGTAATCATCTTTTCAAAAGCTTAAAACTGGTATTGAAAAGAAGATGATGAAATATATCCTGAAGCAAACAAATAATGAAACAGTCTAGAAATATGATCATGTCTCTTTGCAAGCCTGCATTATTTCATTCACCCAGACTACCCAGACTTGCCATTATCTTTTCCCCAGTTTTACTGTGGATAACAATTTTTCCAGTAATTAAATATTTCCTCCAATTCAGCAACCAGTACCTTGCAAGATAGGAGCTATCCTGAGACATAAATTGAGCCATATTCTTGGCCTGCACCTGGTTGTCTGCAAAAAATAAAAATTAAAAAATATATATGAAGTTGTTTATAAAGAATCCTGTCACCACTTACCAATTAGAAGCAGAAAACTCAGTCTGAAACACAGGACAAAGAGAGGATAAATGTAACTTGGTAAAGTTATTAACTTCCATATGTATTTCTGATTGCTTGGTGGTATGATTTCTTGCCGTTGAAAGACACAAACATGATGGGCTGCATTCAGCAAAGTATTAAAATATTAGCTGAATTTTTTCCTTTTGCAGCAAAATTTTTAAGCAGATATTTATTTTTAAACCAAGTCCTAAAGAAGTCAATGACTGGTATACCCAAAGCACTTGCTGCCTTGGTTTGGGGAATGGACTGCACTACTGGGGCTCAAGGATAAGAACAGATTTCATATGCTAGCAGCTATTTGGATCATTGTGGTGATGGTGGTGGTCAGAGTATAAGAGCATTTGCAGCTGTGTCATAACAGTGCCAGAGGAATAGTTCGTGGTATGTTGCAAACAGAAAGGTGACCAAAAGCTTGGAAAAAACATCAGAACCGAAGGCTGACCTAGCCTAACATCATGTCTCCAGCAGTGTCCAATGCCAGATGTTGAGGAAAGAGACATATTTCTCTTGAATACTTTCCTAATATCCAATGATAAGTGGTTCAGTAGTGTCCTGGGCCTACATAAGCAGTAGGCCCCAGTAGATTCTTCTTCTCTAATTTTGTGCAATTCTTTCTTGAAACCCTGCTTACTTACCATGCACACTGTCCTGATGCACCCTGTGGAGGATGTCAGCTTAACCACACACCCAGTGCAGAGGCCTTTTTTGATATTTTTTTCTGCACTCATCTCTTTTGATGTCCCCTGGTTTGTGCTACAGAAGAAATGGTGAATGCTCTTTCCCTATAATTTTTTCCCATTGCACTGATTGCCCCATTAGCAACTACCAACAACAACCTCAGTTGTCTCTCCCATAGAGGTCTAGTCTTTCTAATTGTTCCTTGAACAAAAGCATTTGGTCACACAATCACAGAATGGTAGGAGTTGGAAGGAACCTCTAGAGATCATCTAGTCCAACCCCTCTGCTAAAGCTGTAAACCCACAGCAGGTTGCACAGGAATGCATCCAGGAAGGTTTTGAATATCTCTAGAGAAGGAGACTCCACAACCTTTCTGGGCAGCCTGATCCAATGCCTCATGAAGTTCAACAGGGTCAAGTGCAAGGTCCTGCATGTGGGTCAGGGCAATCCCAAGCACAAACACAGGCTGGGCAGAAAATGGACTGAGAACAGCCCTGAGGAGAAGGACTTGGGGGTGTTAGTGGATGAGAAGCTAAATATGAGCCGACAATGTGTGCTCACAGCCCAGAAGGCCAACGCATCCTGGGCTGCATCAAAAGAAGCGTGGCCAGCTGGTTTAGGGAGGTGATTCTGCCCCTCTGTTCTGCTCTCATGAGACCCCATCTGGAGTACTGCATCCAGCTGTGGGGCCCCAAACATAAGAAGGACGCGGACCTGTTGGAGCAGGTCCAGAGGAGTACCATGAAGATGATCAGAGGGCTGGAGCACCTCTGCTATGAAGATGGGCTGAGAGAGTTGGTGTTGTTCAACCTGGAGAAGAGAAGGCTCTCGGGAGACCTTATAGCAGCCTTCCAGTATCTTAAAGAGGCCTACAAGATAGCTGGAGAGGGACTCTTTACAAGGGCATGTTGTAATAGGATGAGGGGTAATGTCTTCAAACCGAAAGAAGGTAGATTTAGATTAGATGTTTGGAAGAAATTTTTCACTCTGAGGGTGGTGAGGTGCTGGAACAAGTTTCCCCGGGGAAGTTTTGGATGCCCCATCCCTGGAAGTGGTCAAGATCAGGATGGATGGGCCTTTAAGCAACCAGGTCTAGTGGGAGGTGTCCCTGTCCATGGCAGGGGCTTGAAATTAGATGATCTTTAAGGCCCATCCAACTGTTGTTGTTTGGGCTGGACTGGCCACTGAAGTAAACAATAGGTGCTCTCCTCCACCTCTCTCTCCAAGGAGAGGGGGGAGAGAAAGAGACTTAGGAGTTTAGAAGCAACTAAACTACTTTAATGAAATATTAATAATAAAATGAAAAGAAAAATTATGAAATATATGCAAAACCATATCAAGCTCCCAGAATGATGATCATGTCACCGGCAGGCACTGGGGAAGTCCCAGACTAGACTCAGTGATAGATGGGAACTGGATTCCGGATCTGGACTCAGGAATGCATGGATTAAGATCAAAGGCAGAAGACAAGAGAGTTCTCCTCAGAGGCTGGCCATTGAAGAAGGAGACCTGACCCTTTGATCCCTCAGCTTTTATATTGAGCATGAGGCAGATGGGATGGAATACCCTGTGGGTCAGTTCTGGGTCACCTGTCCTGTCCACTCCTCCCTGCAGGTGTGACCCCTCTACGCTTTTCCGCTTCTGACCCTCCAACAGGACAAATAAAAAAGTTGGCTGACCTTGGTTGTTATAGCAATAAGTATAAGCAAGAGCCTTTTTGCATACCATTCACTGGTATCAACTATAAACATGGGTCTTATCACTCTGAGAGCTGATATGCTCTACAGAGCTCTGATATGCTGTTAAAATGCTGTTGTGAATATAATATGCTGTTAATTTTAGTAGTTAGAAGAGGCCTAGCTCAAAAGTAAAATCACTGAACAGAAGATTGGTTCTGTTCTTCCTCAAACCAGGGCACCAACTTAAACCATTCTATGATTCTATGATTCTGTGATTGCTGGCTCATGGTCAACTTATTGTTCACCGGACTTCTGGGTCCTTTTCTGCAGAGCTGCTTTCCAGCAGGTCACCCCTAACCTGCACCAGTGTATGGGGTCATTCATCCTCAGGTGCAGGACCCTACGCTTGCCCTTGTTGAACTTCATTGGGTTCCTCTCCACCCAACTCTCCAGCCTGTCTAGGTCTCCCTGAATGGTGGCACAGTCTTCTGGTGTCTCAGCTATCCCACCCAGTTTTGAACCATCAGCTAATCTGCTGAGGGTACACTCTATGCCTTGATCCAGGTCATTGATGAATATTTTGAACAAGACGGCCCAGTACTGACCCCTGGGGAACACCGCTAGTTACAGGCCACCAACTAGACTCTGCACCACTGATCACAACCCCCTGAGACCTACCTGCCTGCCAGTTCTCAATCCACCTCACTGTCCACTCATCTAACCCACACTTCCTAAACTTACCTATGAGGATGTTATGGAAGACAGTGTCAAAAACCTTGCTGAAGTTGAGGTAGGCAACATCCCCTGCACCCCCCTCATCCACCCAGCCACTCATGCTATCATAGAAGGTTATCAGATTGGTCAAGCATGATTTCCCCTTGGTGAATCCATGTTGACCACTTCTGATAACCTTCTTTTCCTCCACATGCTTAGAGATGATGTCCAGGATGAGCTGTTCCATCATCTTTCCAGGGATGGAAGTGAGACTGACTGGCATGTAGTTTCCTAGTTCTACAAGATCACTCTTGCTGTTTTTCTCTGCATTTTCCACTTCTTCTGTGTCTTTGAGGGATCACAGTGTACTCAAGGTGTGAGAGAATAAAGGTTATACAGCGGCATAAGGACAGTTTCTGCTATGTTATTTATTCTTTCCCAAATAATTCCTAGCACTTGATTTGCCATTTTGACCCACAGAGTGGTTGATTTTATTTGTTTATTTGTTTGTTTACTTATCTTTCTGTTAAAACCAAGATCCTGTTTCCACATAGAAACAGCCAAACAAGAACTGTTCATGGTATAAGTGAATCTGGAACTTCTTTTGTCCAACTTGCACCAGTTTACAGTTATCTACACTGAATTTCATCTGCTATTTTCTTGCTTTATGTCTTATTGCTGTGAGGCCTTTCTGTAGTTCTTTTGGTCAAGACTTTATCTTTACCTCCTAAATAGCTTAGATATAATCAGCAGATTCTAACATCTTTCCCTTTTCTGGATTAGAAATCCTGTCTCATATCCTTGTGGGCTTCCTTGATTACTTCCTTCCACTGTGAAGACTGACTATTAATTCCCACTATCGAATGTTATTTTTTTTTTAGTCTCTGCAAGGCTTACCCATCTTACCTAAGACTGCTTAACTTCTTGAGGAATCTCTGCTGAGGCTCAGAGCTGCTGCCTGATACCAAGTCAGGAGCTGTGCATCCTCCTTGACTCGCTGCCCAGTGACACAAGCAATAATGGTGCCTGAAAATCCCCTTGGTGCTAGCTCAGGTTTGGACTCTCTTAAAATCCTCATGAGCATAGCAGTTTGGTAGATCCTGGTTCAGTGCAATGATGGGGAGATGCCTATGCCCTCTGTCCCTGGTGAAAAATATTCCCTTCAGTCTGAGACGCAGTGGGACAAGCAGCAGCCCCAGCAGGTGTTCCTCACCCCACAAGGCTTTTCGCAGGGAGCTTTTCTTGGCTTATTACAGACCTCTCAGCCCTCCCTGTTATCTGTCAGCCAAACTCCTGAGGTATCTCTATCATCCACACTCCCCTTCCACCTTTAACCTCTTGCAATTGTAAACGCTCATTAACTTGACACATAGTGTAGCTCCTGTTCCAATTCCTCGGCGCAGTGACAAGGGCAGTTGTTGCCTCTCTCCAGGCTATGTGAGCACTCGAAGAATTTTTCACCCACAGGGCAATTGCTTGTGGTGAATTTAGCATATTTGGACAAGTGTTAACTGGAATAACTGTGTCATCCCTCCGTCAGTTCGTGGGAGTGCAGTTAGGGGAGAAAAAGTAAAGGCAGACTTCACTCTAGAGAACACAGGTGCTTTATTTTCAGCTCAAATGGTTTAAAATCAGGGTTAGAAGGATATATCACCTAGTTCTTGAGAATATTCACGTGTCATTGAATTATTTGAACTACTTGATTGAAAAGCTTTTAGCCATGGCAGGGCACACAATGGTTGGCCTTACAGTTAAGCCCTCAGGGTAACTCTTTTGCTTTCTTTCTTCTCTGTGTAACATCAGAAACTACCATTGCTACAGATAAGTAACTTATACCAGCTGAAAAACAGAAGTAACCCTTTCACACGTTTTTAGTCTGGCTGTTCTGGGGATAATGTCAGCTAAAGTCAAGTTTGAATGAAAATGAGGGCAAAGTCACATGTGAGCTGGGAGTTAGGCCAGTCACTTCTCTGGCACCCCGTTCCAGTTCTGAAATAAAATTGCCACAAACTAGATGAGACACCTGTCAGAAAGTGGAAGATGGGCAAACCTGAGCCGAAACAAATTAGACTTATATTTGTCCATCATGGCTAGACTAATGCTATCTATTACAGTACCTGACCAAAAAATAAAAACTTGTGAAATGTCTTTGATACCAGCAGACTTGTCTCCACCGTTTCATTTCCCCTCCTTTTTTTTT
Source organism: Chionis minor (assembly GCA_013398295.1). Lineage (NCBI taxonomy): Eukaryota > Metazoa > Chordata > Aves > Charadriiformes > Chionidae > Chionis > Chionis minor. Next base: position 123,172 of record VZSF01008153.1, on the reverse strand, counting down.
TTTTTTTTTTGCCTATATATTTATTAACTTGTTGCAAAGTATTTGAAGTCTTTACCACTTTCAGGGACAAGCACAGTGCTGGTAAAGTGCCCCCTATGATTCTAGCTGCTCCCACAGCAGAAAATTGGAGTAGAAAAGACATTTTACTTTTGGGAAGCATCATTTGCTTGCAAAAGTAAGAGGAAAATTCACGCTGCTTTCTTCCAGAAGAAATTCCCCTTGTGGGGCTGATGTGGGGACCCTCCACTGATTAGATTGTGGTCCTCTCTTTTAGCGTTTCCATTGGCTGCAAGCTGTCTGTCAGAAGAGTGAGACAGACAACAGGAAATAGCTTTGCATTAGCTCTTCAGGTTACCAATTAAGAAGGTCTCCCCTTTGCATTTTGGCTGGTTGTTTAGGAAATCTCCCTCTGAAAACAAAAATTATCTTGGGACCAGGATATCCTTAAAAAGAGACTCTGATATTATTTTCCTATGACACATGGCTGCAAAAAGGTCTGCACTTGGTTATTTTTATGAATACAACATGACAGGTCCCAGTACGTCCTAGCTCAAAACCAGCCTTTCCCCTCCACCCCATCCCATTTAGCTGTAATGCAGCAATCGTTGAGACTAAGAGATGACGACATGACACCTGTGAAAATACAAGATCATAAATACCATGATGTCATTGTAAATCTGCAGGAGTTAAATAAAATTAAGAAAATGAAAATGTCTTTACTTCACACCACGTATTGCCCACAAGGCGATCCTGAGAGCGCGGGTGTTGAGACAGTAAGAAGCTTAGCACGTGCACTGGAAAAAGCTGAAACCCCTGCCAGTAGGGCTGAGTCCTATGTCATCGCTATACCACTGCGCGGTCTCTGAAGTCCAGGTTCCCATTAAGTTCAGTAGACTTTGGAAGTGGTCCCAAATGCACAACCTAGAACAACATCTCCTATATATGCTACATTTTCCCTCTGATTCAGAGGTTTTGTCAACCTGCAAGTGGCTGCAGACAGCTCTTAGGCCAAGACAGTCCTGACTCCAGATCCATGCCTGTTCTCTTTTGGCCTTGGAACAATGGGCTCCAAACCCCAAATCCGAGCTTCGCTTAGTCTACAAGCTTTTTCCTGCCCTGTGGAAATCACCTGGAGACCTGGGAGCTACACTTAAACTTTCTCCTTCTGCACTCTCAAACCCATGCTCCAAGCCTTGCAGCAGAAACTGGAGGCGTTCAGGGCCATTCAGGATTTCAAAGGGCGAGGGTTGTGTTTGTGCACATAATATTTGAATGCACACTCGTTGCATGCTTAATCCTCCTCATGTGCAGGAGAAAAGGGGTGGATTTGCATTTGTAAGATAGCCGTGGCATGCCCCAGAGCTCGTTTGGCTGAGGCTACCATCTCACACTTTGTGTGTGTCTGTGGTTTGCATTTGTCCATTTTGCTGACAGTGTGGAGGAGCGTGCGGCCCCAAGAGGGATAAATTAGACTTTAATCTTTGACAGCCTGCCCCTGTGCCTTTTCTAGCCATCTGGTCACTTTGTACTCTGGCACTGCCTCTGTGCCACAGCTTCTGCCAAGGCTTGGGTGCTTTCAGCCATGTCTGATACTCCAGTGAGACTTCATTTCCCTGTGCCCACGTGTAGCCTGTATGGTGGCTCAATCTTTCCTTCCTCCCACTTCAAGGACCTGAGGCTGAAGCAGCACGTCAGGAGAAAATCTGCCCTGATCACAAGCACAGAGGGTTTGATGTTCTGCAGGTATAGTTTGAATAAATGACATCATACCTCAGGACATTTTTCAGCGTGAGATTCATGCAGGTGGTTTCACCACAGAAGTTAACTACTCTCTGCTGAATAAATGAGCTCATAAAAGAATTAATTAACGTAAGAGGAAGGAAGGGGAAGCGAATATACTCAAACCATTGGCATTGTCTTTGCTTGGGACAATTCAACTGACTTTGTGCCATTTGTGGCTTCATACTGTATGGCTTTCATGTAAATCTTTCTACTTCATTCCCCGCAGAGACATTCACATACTGGTTCATAGGTCCCCTGCTCTTTTCTCAGCAAAGACAGGGTGTGCGTCAGCCCCAGAGTTTCTCTTTCATTCTGCTCCCAAGGAGCTCTGAAAAGAAGATTAGCCAACCCTACGAACCCATCCTCGGTTGCATTAGCCTACAGGGAGGGATGTTGCAATGAGTGATATCTGAGGGTGGAAGATATTTATCTCCATGGCAGCATGAAGTTTACAAATATACCAACTGTAGCACAATCACCCTTTTTCTTTTTCTGGCTGAAGCAAGTGTACTGTACTTTGAGGATAACTGATTGACTGTCAGACTTGTGGTCTTTAAAGGGTTAAAAAGGCCAGAGGCAGTGTGAGAAAGCTTTTTTTCACAACATTTCTAACAAGCTGAACAAAATCCAGGCCTTGTTTAATGAGCACATATTTTATACAAATAAGCTCAAACGAGCTTACCCATCTCTAATTAAACTAGAAAGGAAGCATTTGTCCTAATTGGACTGCATAACTGAAGAATTAATTGTGTGGCTGCTTAGAATTGCAATCTTACGGCCCAATTCACAGAAAATACCTTCATGGTAGGACATACTATATGCAAGTTTGGTCATGTCTTTTTACCAACACATAAGCCCATGTGTGGTTTTGATGCTTTGGTTTTGTTTTTTAAAGAAAGTCTGTTCACACAGACATACATGGGCCTTAGCGGAGGTTGAGTACAGTATTTCAATATTCTAATTAGGCCACAAGAGAATGGTTCTCCATCACTGTAATTAGGTACTCAGTTAACTCCTACAGCGAAAATGCCGTGCTAAGTTATTTACAAATATCAAAAGGGTGACTATTCCATTGACTTGACTAAATCTGCAGAAACAAAGAGCATGGCATAGGAATTCATATTTCCTTCCAGTAAGGCCTAGCACTGTGCATGGCATTGCAAGAAGTTCAGGAGCTGTTGGAGAAACATCTGCTGTGTTCAGAGGGAGCTCATTAAAACAGAGGAGGAACATTGCTAAATGCGCTCTCCCTGTGAATCTTGCAAGTCTCTCCTGCTCCATTTACCAGCTGGAGCAAGTTTCAACGTCTGACCATGCCGTATAGCCAGCCCTGCTGTGAGAGAGGAATGACACGCACCCCACCCCGAGCGTTACCGGCGGGACTGTCAGCGCAGCTCCTGCTCCAAGATCTGTGCCGATGATACACGAGGCAGAGCGCTGCACGGTTGTCAGACACAAGCCGGGGCATGCGGCAGGTTGGCAGTCATAGGAATCTCACTTTGGCTCGTGAACTAAATACCTGCTATAGGACCCCCACCTGAAACCTTGCTTCGCCCTGGCCCAGCTCCTGCGACTTCAGTTCAGTCCTGCTAAAGTAGTGTTTTCAAAGCAGCACAAGTGATTTAGGTGCATGGCTGTCTTTCGACCTTTGCTATGAACACGTTGCCGAATTCCCTCAAAAGGCCATGAAATTCCTGGACATGTTATTGAGAAACAGTAGTTGTGGAAACACCACCCGCAACCTTTCGTATGCTCTGGCACTAGCAACAACATAGGGCTAATGTCGATTTTGTCTTGGCAGGGACTGAGTACAATGTAGGTCAAGACTTGAAGATTTAGCTACATATGAATGTGAACGGAGAATAAACTATGAAGCATGGACTGATTAGTTTTGCAGGCTGCTCCTGACTGTTTCTGCTTGCAAGGAGGGCGCTGTTGTTCTGCAGCATAGGCAGTGAATATGTGTTACATTAACTGCTCAACTTCTGATTCCATTTGATCTTTCAACATAGGAAGCTTGTTTGTCAGACTCATTTCTTCTTCCTGTATCAGGTTTTCATTTAAAAGTTCCAAAAGTGCCTATCTGTCTTTTCTTTATTTAGAACTTTTTATTGCTTGAGTCATGCCTGTTTTCATTTATTTTCCAAGATGTACGTGAAGTGGACAGAAAACCAGAGGATACTCCTAAATTAGACTCAGTAAACAGAAATGCAGACCTGAATATGATACAAGACAAAATTAAAGGCCTACAAAAGAACCCAATGTCTATCATACAGTCACTGCTGCAAATCTCAGTGGACCAAATTTAGCCAGGAAATGCATAGAGACTGCGAGAATTTTTCCTTCTGGCTCTAGAGCAAACCCTCACTCTCAATCTGAAGTTGTACTAGATATGTCAAAGGTATGTGTGCACTTTTCCACATATCCAAAGTTAAAGTGGAGGAACATGAACTACAGGCACTAGAACAAGAGCTATAAGCATACTTCTCATGTTCTGCTCTGAGCACTGTAGGGTGCCACTTCTAAACCACTGGCACCAAGACTTTCTGCACTTCTGGATCCATGATGAGAAGAGGGCTGGGTCGACAGCAGCCATCCATCTGGTGGCTGGGTTTCCTTAGCTGGGACCTGACTGCTAACACATGCCACCAGGAGCGTTGTCCACGATGCTGGGATATAGGCACAGGTAACAGCCTGTCCACTCCTCATTTAAAAGGAGTCTTTATTATGAATCTCCAATGAGAGTATGAAACAAGAGTCATTCTTCAGGTTTAGTAACTAAATCTTGACGTTCAGCCACCTCAGATGAGGTTCTGTGGTCTTTAATGAGTCACTGTTAACCTAACACTTCTGTTGGCATTTTAGAGAGGGAAAGAAAACAGGCTATGACCCTCCTTGTTTCTATATAGTTCAGTCTTAATGATCAATGTCCAGGATTTTAAACAGGTGCACAAAGAGAATGAATGCACCTCCTTGTTGCAGATACAGCAGTATAAAACATCAAATCTGCTTTCTAGGATTTTTTTAAAAAATGAAATTCTGAAGAAGTTGAGCAAAAAACATTTACTCGTAGGATGTATGGGCAGTGTTGTCAAGGGGCTGTGGAGGATTATAGCATTGTTTTTAATCTGTACAACTGCCAGTGGTATGTGGCCACAATAATGGAAAAAGAAGTCCCCATGTAAAGCGTCAGCTGAAACATGAGCTTTTCTACCCTGTATAAAAGAGCTCAATGGTTGCAGTCCAGTCAGTGACTTAAATGAAGAGTGCACTTCTCTTGTCTTCTGTGGGAAATAGGTTGCACTGCCAAAACCTTGACACATAATTTGGCGCAGTTGGCCAGTCTGCTGCAGGGAGAGGAAACTGGAGCAGTCTGGAGACCAGATTGACTCACAGTGATAGGGAAGACAATTGCTCTCTTGAGAGAAGTCTAGTCTTCGCCTGGCAGTGTGTTCGTACTATCTGAGTCCTGTCAATGGAGGAAATAATACTTTACCAACTTTAGGGAAATGTATGTTAAGAACTTCTGGTTTTATCCATGGGAGAGTTTCATTGCAATACTAGGTACTAGGCAGAGGGGTACTTCTTAGCCACCACTCTTCATGAATACAGCATCCTCAGGCAACCATCAGTGTTTTTAATTTAGTCTCTTCAAATTATTGTGTAGCATTACTCATTGCTTTCCCAGTGCAGTCTGTATATCTTGGCCTGTAGTCCACCTATCTCACCACAGGAATGAAGAGTTAAAATCTGCCGTCACTCACAGTGGTGTAAAGGCTGAGAAAGTACTTGAGGCCAGTGGAGTCATACTGGATTTATGCAGATGTAAGTGACAGCAGAATTATTAAGTGTCTATTTAATACCAGCAAAATTTTACGTTGTTTTATGACTCAGGCTCTGGTTCTCAATTCTTTGCATTGGACAAGTTGAAACAATATTTGACACATTTTTAAACAGCAGGGTATAATTTATTACAATTCAATTACGAAAGCATCACAAGAGAAAGGAATCAATTAGTTAGACTGGGAGGGCATAAAGACCCACTGATAAGACACACAGAGCCAAAAAGGAAAAGGAAAAAAACCTCCAAGGGTCAAATACAGGAAAGTCTTGCCTCTTCATGAAAGTCATCTTTCTTTTTTGGTTGACAAATGATCATAAATTCAGCAGTGCTGAAGAAGCACCTGCCTCTCTCCAGGTCTTGGGACAGAGGCAGTGTGTGCTGACTCTCTAAGGCTGCCTGAAGGTAGAACAGGCCCAGACTGTTTTTGGAGTGGTATATTGACGCTGATTTATGTCTGGTATGACAGACACAGCAGAGAAGACAGACTTCTTGTTAAAAGGAGGCTCCCATGGAACAACATGTTCTGCGTAACCCTCTCCAGCAAGAGAGCTTCGGGATACATGTGTGCAATCAAAATGCAGCTGCAGGCAACATATGTAATCAGTGAAGACTTGTTGAGCATGGGCCAATCTCTGGAAAGCTGTAGGTGATATTTTCTCTGCATATAGATGAGTTCTGCCAGTGATAACTTGTGCCTTGAACCAATTTCCTGTTCAGAAATTGTGTGCTCAGAAATTGTTTAAAAATCATAGATTGTTACTGGAGCAGCACCTTCCTTCTCATGAAGGACTGCTTAAAATTATGGTTGTGAGGATGAAAATCCCCAAAAATTTCTTCACATAGTTTGTGCTTTTCTGCCACAATGAGAATGTGAGTTCACCGGTCAAGACTTTCTGGAGCCAATGTAAGTCATACAAGCTGTGCGGAAAGCACTACGACCATGCCTTTCTCACACCAGTGGGGCATTGCCTTTGTATCTGTAGAAAACCAGATCTTCTCAATTTGGTGCTGCAACTAGCACATAAACCTGGAAATGAGGAATCCCTTCATTCTGTGCATCACCTTGTCCAGGCACACCTTGAAGGACTGATGGAAGGATTCTGAGGTGGCTCAGAAAGCCATCATCCTCTCTTCTAACCCCCACTGTAAATACTGTTTCTTGTCCTTTGCATCTCTCTGGTTTTCTCTTACTTGCATGAATCTGTATAGTATTTCCAAACATCAAAACATTGTGCTGCTCTAAGTGATAGAGACAAAGTCTCCAATTGTTCAGCTTAATGGCATGAGCCCATTGCTCAGTTGGCTGTTGCCAGATTGCCTCCTTTGCTGTGATGAAGTTTTCAAGAAAAATCTTGTAACAACATGTCAACAGGGCAGCCTTTTTCCTGTGCAGTCTAATTTGAAAGTCTTTGTTTGGTTTGCTGGTGTCCCAGTCATCAGCAAACCTTCATTACAAAGCTTGTACTTGGTTAGCATTTCAGATGGAACTATCAGAAAAAGGTAAATATGAACTGCAAAAGACCAAAATCCAAAGGAAACGGGGTACAGCCAGATGGCTCAAAAAAGGAAAGAAAACATCAGCACAACTTCAGTTCAACTTCTTGTTGAGACAAAGTTTAAAATTACTTTCAAGTAATACCTTTCATTAACCTAACTGTGAAACACTTAAGAACACTTATGAGTGCTTTAACATACCTTTTTGGGAGTAACAGAAAAATTAAAGCTGTTCTTTTAGCCTGGTTTCCTGTGAGTGTGACATTCAGACAATCACATTCTGTGAGTGTACATAAATGCATGTTAAGAAAATATGTGAATGGGCAAGGGAGGCAAACTTTATTAATGCCTCAAGGTGAGCAGCCTTTTAGAGATGCTTCTTGGAAGCTCACCTTCAGGGCGCAAAGTCAGAAGAAAGCCACCTGTGGTAATTATTTTCTCCTTTTGTGAAAATCAAAATTAGAAGAAAGGGATAATTTTATTTTTATTAAGATGCGTGATCCAACTACTTGAACCAAAAGCATACAAAGATTAAATACATTGTTCATTCTGCCAGGATTACCTTCTAATTTGTACTCCTATCATTTAGTGCACAAAACCCGTAAAAAGGAACATCTGAATCCTCTCCTTAGGGGCCTTGTCCCATCTCCCATACTCCAGCTCTGTCAGTTGAAATGCATATTGATGCATGGTGAGATAACAGTGAAAGATGGTGCAGCAGACTCTGCTATATGAGACAAAATGAATACTATGTTCATGGCCAAATTCTGAATTCTGTGCCATCTCTACCTTTACAATCATTTATTTGTTTCCAGTTGAAATAATATAATGTGAACTACTTTGGAAATGCCGGCAGCAAACACACCAATGTCTGTTCTGTTGCTCTAAAAAAACTCTAAAAATGATGCAATAACATGACCACTGGGTCAAAAAACATGTGGATATGACAAGCCAAAAGATGATAACACAAAGTTCAGGAGCTGTCACACTGCCTACCACTTCCACAGTTGCTACAGAGATTATAAGCTTTGGTTTCCCATTTTTAAGTTGACTTTGACAGTAGAAACTTAGACTACTTGAATTCTCATTTGAGAAAGAGAGAAGATCATCAGTTTAAAAGGAGTTTCACATCAGTTCTCCTGTCTCACAAACTTGCCCAAGGGAAAAGACTTCTTCAGTATGCACCATAATTTGTCAAAGTGGTATTGTCCCAAGATCCTTTCCAGAAAAAAGTTACAAATCATAGAATTTCTTGCAGTGAATAAAAAGTGTTAAAGGCAAATATCTCCAACACAGACACTGGCACTTCTCTTTAGTAGTAATGACATCATTAGAAATAATTGCAAATTGATAAAGCTTTACTTGTTTAGCAGAGTAAGAATCTCCTTTGGGAGACCTATTAAGATACCAGTATCGCCTAGTATCATTAAAAGAACCATTTTTCCAAATGTTTCTACACTTATCTTGCTCTGAAACTTAGTGCTGTGCGTGTAGGACTGCTTAAATAGGAATTCTTCAATTTGTATTAAAATTAAAAAGAAAATTCTGTAATTAGTTGCAGTAGGAAAAAGGTGCCTTCAAATTGTGATGTTGGATTTTTAAGACTTTAACTAAGAGAAGTCAGTTTGTCAGTTTCCTACCTTCAAATTAGAAGACAATTTTTGTGTATCCATTGCTATATCAAGAATCAAACATGATAACAAAATCAGAACTGAGATAATGATTTTACTTGAACTCATTTTCAGCAGGGTTTTGCAATGGTGCCTTTTCTTTCCTACCCTGTTTTCTTTACTCCCTACCACATCACCCTGAAGTGATCTTTCTCTTCTCCTGTTCATCCTTATGCTCCTTTTCTTGTTCTTTTCATCATCAAATTCCTCTCCTACTTCTTTTCTTTTTGGGGAAAAAAAAAAAATCTTTCTCTTCCATGGTGTGCTTCTGGCCTCTCTCTTTTGGTCTTTATTTGTTCTGTTATATACCAAAATTTATTAATTTAACACTTGTAAAAGACTGCCAGCTGAGTAGGCAGATAAGTATGCCTTTGGCTCCTGCATCTTTCTCCTTGGCATGGGAGGACAGCTGGAGTGGATGAGACAGCAGCTACGGGGTGATGCTGGATGGGTGGCGTGGCTTCCTTTGCCATCTTGAGAAACAAATGCCAGGCAGTGAAGGGCCTCGAGCAGGTGGAATAACATTGCATTCTGCCACCACAATCTTTGGAAAAGGGTCCTATGCTGACAGAGTTTTTGGAGAAATTACTCAGGCAAGGCTCCTGCCTCTGGTTGGTGTTTGTCCTTTTACGCTTTGTGAAGCTCACAGCAAGAAGTAGGGACACTGACACCAGGAATGCCAGCTCATCTCCCCACCTTTCTCCTGAGGCCTTCCTGTGCTTTTGCCAGAACCTGACTCATTAATGATCCATTTGATAGGTAGCCCTAAAGCCAGAATCCTATGGAAATGCCACATATCTGATTGGCTGTCCTGCTCGCTTGTATAAGCAGATTTTTAACAGTAATGCTTTCAGTTCCAAGGCAGTCACTGCTTTCCATGAAAAACGTGGCCATACAAGCCAGCTCTGGATCACCTTATTCTACCAAATACGTGCACTAAAATCAATGGAGTGACTGGTCTGCTGAAGGCTCTTGATGAGAAAGAGGGCTGTAATTCTTTCAGCCTAACTCCACGTGAGACTACTTGTTATGGCAAGGTATGCACAGGAATGTCACCACGGTCCCCCCAGCCCACTTCTCCATCTCTGACAGTGGCCAATTACCCAAGGGAGACAGTAAGGACAAGGCAAGCACCCGAAGTTCGGGGGTGCTGCAGTTCAGCTCCTAATGTGGTGTCTTTTTGCTTAAACGAAGACATAAAATTAGGAGCCAGTGTGGACAATGAACTCTCTGACTGCCATGCAACAATTTATAGTGTGGTGCCTGCAAGCTGTGTCCTAGTGATTCCTGACAATGGAGCTGATTCACGAGGACTTCAGCTGCAAGAGTTAAGATTATTCTCTGCCACATCAGGTTAGCTGTGTGCCTCTTTGTAGACACAAGCCCTCAGTAAAAATGGAACAGCAGTGCCCGTATTTCAACAACTTCCAATTTAGATGTTGACACTGTAATTGTTCTTTGAAAGATTGAAAGTATATCCTTAAATTCAGCCATGTCAAACAAAGCAAAGCAAAAGTCCTTTGATGCTTAGTGAATACATGGGGCCAAATGTAGTTTTCAGGCAGGCTTTCTTTAACTTTACTGTCCTTGGTAGGTTTACACAAATACGACTCAAAAAACCCAGTCTTTCAAATGCTGATCTGTAATGAAACTCTAGTCAATGTGCACTTGTGTGGATAATGCATATGCTGGTTGATACCTTTTCTACAGTGTATTTGGTTGCAGAAATATTTTACCTATTGATTCTTGTAGAGCCCAAACATCCATGTGATTATTTTTGAAAGACTTGTATAGTACTGGTAAATCAAAAGTTCAAGCTGAAGCTTTACAGGAAATTACCAATGTTAGTATCCTTCATCTTTGCCCAGAAGTCCTGCTAACATCAATAGTATCTCCATCTACCAAGCGTTTCAAGATGACAGCTCAAGGAATACCCTAGGTGATGACAGATAATAGAAAGTTGGAAGGAGCACACTGCTCCCATTTTTTGTGGGTTTTCGGGTTTGGGGTGTGGTTTTTTTGTTTTGTTTTTTTTTTTTGTCTGCTCTCTGAAATGCTTTGGAGCACATCTGAAATAATTAAGATGGATAGAGCACATCTTGTTTCCTAAAAACCTTTTAATATTCATGGGCATTGCTGTTTCTTTTTGAGAGATTGCTACCTGTGTCACAGGTCTGATGGAGTCCTGTCAGTTATTTACACAGGCTGATCAGTATCATGTTGCTGGTTGTTCTCTACTTCAATACTTTTTCCACAACCAAAGGAGCTTAAAAAGACAATGGAGTAAAATGAACCTGTGGTATTTTATCCAGTGACGTTTCATTGTATATTCTGTCAGAGACAAAAAAGAATGAATGGGAGGAACTGCTAATGCTGCATACTTTCAGGCAACCAATAAATGAGTCAATTAACTAGTTGTGCCTGGGGTAATTTCTCTCGAAGGTTTAGTTCCCGAATTTTATAGCAATCCCAGAACAAAACCAAGCAGAATGATTATGTCATAACTTAAAGAAAACACAGAGCTGAGTTGTCACATACACATATTTGCAAATGCATTTGGAGCTGTTTTCCATTTTGAAACATGTTTTTCATACAAAATATCCATTTTGAACAATGCCAGTGCTAATTTCTTGTTGAATTTTGTTTCTGACATTGAGGTTTTTTGGGCTGACTATTGGCAGCCAGGATGAGCAGTCATACCGAGTTCTCTTATCCTGAATTGCAATGGGGCTGGATGGTTGCTGTGGGTTTTCTCCAGTGGGGATTTCTCTGTGTCATTAGCTGATGCATGTGCCATTAGCTGTCATATATGCAGAATGTTCTTTGGGGGCTGTTATAACTTAGGTGCATCTTAGCAATATCAAGGACAATGTGAGAGAGTGCTGCTTGGCTGGATTTGCCCTCACACAGTCTGACATCCAGAGCAAAACTGAGGACCAACACCTTTTCAATCCCAGGCAGAAATGTTTGCCTCCTGGAAGAAAAAGCGTATTGGAACACGCATAACAATACTGCAAAGAATAAAGAAATGTTGCTATGCTCATGCACCATAGTGACTGTGTTTTAACCATGAGGTGCAATAAAAATATCTCCTTTTAGCCCATGACAAACCCTGCATCAAGAGATGTGTGTGGCTTCAAGGAAAGAGGTTAAAGGATTTTCTTCTTTATGCATAGTTTTCCTCATCTAGGCACAACATCTCTTCATAGCTGTAGCAAAGAAAGAAGATAATGGAATTTTGTCAACAGCTTAAACTCACAGAGTTGTAGGTCAAAGCCAAAAGGTCTTGCCAAAGGTTGCCAAACCCAAAAGGGCTAGCCTAGTCTGACCTCCTATGAAACACTTGCCAGAGGAAGGCAGCCAGGACCTACGGGCTATGGTTTCCTTCACTCCCTTTCTCTGTTCCCCCCCAAAAACTGTGACTTTACACTGCTTTAAGCACGTCACTGTGAAAATTATGCATTACTCTGCAAATGGCAAATCATACCTGCCTCCAGTGGTCTAGGTCTGTACCACAAAGAACTGTTCTGGAAGAGCTGTTACAGATCTAATTGTATTACAGATTAAAAAAAAAATAAAAATAGATACACATATATAAATATATATATTTAATAAGGAAAGAATCCCCTCCCACATTACAAGGAAGTGAGACTGCAGTGATTGCCCTAGGGACAATGGCATTAATAAAAATCACCTTGTTGCACAGCTGTTTGAATCCCAATGACATTGTCAGAGAAGGAGCTCTGCCTTCCAGGAGGCTCTGGAAGGAGTATGGCCCCTCTGTACCTTGAGTACAGATATGCCAGCCCAATTTCTGATTCCCCAGAATAACAACAGTTAAAGCAGAAGAGTAAATTCAGTCTTAAATCAGAACAGTAAATTCAGTCAGTACCTCACAGAAGAAAACAAGACTTCAACAAACAGTCACTGGCTGAAGATCCTGACTTTGCAACAAAGACTAACATTGATGCATTGATAATTAACAATTAACCAATGTTTTTACCACCCAGCTTCTTTCACAAGCTACAGATCTCCCACCCATATCCCTCGTTTGCGTAACATTGGCCTGCAGTTGTACACTCCTGTGAGGACATAACCTCCTGTCTTTCCCTTGTAGTTTGTTTCCAAACAAGGAAGAAGCCTTCTTCATTTTTGACCATAGCTATTTCTACTTGAGTTGCTGCTGCCTCCAGTACTTCTGCTGTTTATAACTACAACTTTGATTTAGCAAGAGCAGTAACCCACAGGCTTTATACTTTGATAGATTTTATACTGGTTATGTTGTAATGTTTAGGATCTAGGTAGATCTCCAGCCAGCCCCTCAGATTGCAGTTAATTTGAATGTTGGGAAGGATTGGGAAGGACTCTGTGGCTGTTTCAGGCTCATCAGACTCTGTAGCAAGGAGGACCTCAGGGATTTATCAATGAATCTAGAGGACTTCAGGGATGCTTGGTTAATAAAATCTAAAATAAAATACCAGTTATCGTCATTATAATTACACAGTCACGCAAGTTAATTCAATCTGATTAGAAACAGCCCTGCTGGTAAAACCACATGTTTTACCTCTTTTAAAATGGTTACAGTGGAACCACTTCTCAAAGTTCCTATCTGGGAAGGAAAAAAAAAAAGCTAAAACCGAAGAAAAACACCAATTCAGACTTTCAACTTGTTCCCCTGGGTGATGTGGGGAAGCAGTGAAGAGAGAGAAAAGGGTCTTGCTTCTCACCTTTTCCCCATTTATTAAACTCTAATACTTCTAGCTACAAGGGGGACTAAATAAAAACCAGGCATATATTATCTGTGGTTTTTTACATTAGATCAGCTGAAAACCGTCCTCCTTTACTAGGAAGCGTCTGTATTTGCCAACAATTCTTTGTGTCTGACTCATTTCCTTATTACCTCTCTCCCGTCCTCTGTTTTCCCTTAAGGGATTGACTTTCCCCCACCTCAAACAAAAAGAATTTCTTTGGCATATGAAGGTCAAGGACAGATTTTCTAATGTCTGCCTGCCTGCATGCCTATCTCTCTCTCTCCCTCTCTCTCCTGCTATCTGTCTGCTTTTCTAAGGCATCTATTCCCGTAGGCTCCTGGAGTGCATATGACAGGCTTTGCTCCATGTTAGTGCACTTCTTTTTTTTTAAAAGAAGATGAACCCAGATGTGCCACTTAAGATTTACAGTGAGTTAGTGATGTGACCAAGAAGCCTACCTGCACTTTGCAAACCTGACTCAGGAGCCATACAGTAACACAAATTGATGCACGTAATAGCAGGAAAACATTATTTGAAGTTCTCTCCCAGCTCTCATGTTGAGTGTCAAAGCAGTATTCCTCCCTGGTGAATAGTCTGAAGTGGCAAAAGTTACTTCAGTGGGCTATTCTCGCTCAACTCCAACAATACAGCATGACCAAGAGAAAGGTAGCATGTCCATCGCTCTCTGTTTTGCCAGTGCCCAACTGGAACACTGGAAGATGCTCTTTGTGCATTAGATAGGTATTGAAAGAGTTTAACACTGTCCTTTTACTGCCCTTCCACTGCAG